>JAHWFO010019665.1:1590697-1607197 GCA_023313115.1 Rhysida immarginata | reverse complement strand
TTCATTGTTTTCATCTTGGATTTTAACAATCAATATTTTTTCCTTTGTTGGAAACAATGAACGTTGGATTGTTGGCCGGACTACTATGATTAGGTGACTTTTCCGCGCCGGGGCCTGTCTTTCTCGTGGGCTACGAAAAATTAGCGCCTGACTTCAGAGGCGAGTACGTAAGGCCTCCTGGAAAGAAAGCCTGTGCACTGAAAATTCATACATTGTTACATGATCATAAAAAGACATTGTTATTCGTATTTCTACCAATAATAAGCCCTGAATTATGACTTCTTATGATCATGTAACAATGTATGAATTTTCAGTGCACAGGCTTTCTTTCTAGGAGGTGTTGGACGTACTTGCCTCTGACGTCAGGCGCTAATTTTTAAAATTAAATAACTCCTAAAATAATAGTGATATTTGAAAACTTTTTGTGCAGAATTTATTTTTTCAATGTCCTCTATAATTTTAGGACATGTCAAATTTTGATGTCAGTTGCCCTTTAATTCACTTAAAAAAGTAATTTAATCAAAAAATCAGTTTATGAGTAATTTGCATTTGGAAAGATATGAATGTGTTCGATAGCATGTCTGGGTTAATGAATCAGGTTTTGTAGGAGAATTATTATTATTATAGTCTTGGATTCCAGAGTGGAATAAGTAAAAATATATAAAACATGTGAATCAGTTATTGTGTACTTCTTCAGAAAGTAGTGTAAGCATGTTTCAGTAAGTGGACGTGTATGAATAAGAACAAGTTTGTGAAAGTGACTATAAGTGTAGTGTATAAGATAGAGGGTATATAAGTGGGTAATTGAGAATAAAGCGTGAAACCATACAAACAAAATGTTTTGGTAGGAATTATATAAATTAAAACTTCTAGGGTCCGTCAGTTTAAGTAGCGAAACCACATGCAAGTAATATTTGACCATCAGATATGTCCTATTTCGTGTCATTATTGCAATACGGCTGGCTCTCATTTGTTAAGTTGATAAATTCTACCTCATTGCACTACAGTATATATTGTTAAATTTAAACGCCATATTGAATAAAATCTTGTAAACATTCCAAAGAGGAGCCTTTAGCAGTGAAGCAGAAATACAATTATATATTTATTAAAAAGAAATTAATCCTCCCCTCCCCCCAAGTAGGGTAAGGCAAGTAGCAGGTCCTGCAGTCATCTATTTTTAGCCCTATATCTGCACTTTTTACCTCTCCCCAAGTTTTTTTTAATCAAAAAATTAATTTACTCGAACGTAATGTGTAGAAAATGTAAAAAAGCTCGTACTTTCTTTCCTTTCTCTTCATTTCCGAACATATATCACATGCCATATGTTGCCATAGTTCTAAAGACCAAGTGACTGCCACCCCCGCAAATCCGACTCCAGTGTACGAATCAAAACCAAACTAAATAGTGCAGGTGGACATGCCCACAGGAAGCTACATTCCGAATTTCAACCTTCTACCTCAAAAAATGTAGAAATTATGAAGGGGAAGGACTGACATTATAAAACCAATAAGTAGCTCCATTCTTAACAAGAAATTAATCCTCCCGAGGAAGGTATAGGAAAGTAGCGGAAGCGCTGAGGTCATCTATTTTTACCCTTTTATCTGCACTTTTTAACCACCACCCCCATTTCTTTAATCGAAAAATTGATTTTCTCGATCGTAGTATTTATAAAATGAAAAAGAGCTCTCTATCTTCTTTCATTTCTCATCATTTCCGATCGAAAGATATATCACATGCCATATGTTGCCATAATTCTAAAGACCAAGTGACTGCCACCCCCCACAACTCCGACCCTATTGGGACAATTTGGCCCAGACTTTACAGTAATATTGATCTTGCTTAGAGGAATCTGCATTCCGAATTTCACTCCTTTATGTGCATAAATACGCGTAGGCCTTTTGGTCCCCTCTGATTTCCGCCCCCGAAACTCCGACCCCAGTGGCCCAATCAAAACCAAACTAAATAGTGAAGGTCCACATGCCCATAGTAAGCTACATTCCGAATTTCAAACTTCTACCTCAAAAAATGCGGAAATTATGAAGGGAAAGGACGGACAGACAGTCGGACACTGTGAAAACAATAAGTAGCTCCATTCTTCGGCTACTTAATAATATAGATTATTCGGGACAGACTTGAGCAATCGTGCGTCGACAATGCGATTTCACGTGCGCGCGCCGATGTCAGTAATGCTTAAAAGATGAACAGAAAGTAACATTGTATTCCTTCTTGACAAATCGATCGTTATCTGACATGCCATTACCTTGGTATTCTTTATATTCACTATTTTAGCGCGTGAATTCGACTTGAAGGGCTCCACGAAAAATTCTAAAAAGTTGATACGGCCGAGCTAAGACTTAGATGGTCATATTTCTGAAAACAGAATTTGAAAAAGTTAATCCATTTTCAAATTATCGTGCAAACGGCGGACGGCCGGACGGATAAACGTACAGACCAAGGACGCATTCTTATAAGTAGCTTTTATGCTAAAGCTCCTAATAATGAGTGAATACCGCAGTTCATATTTCCCGGTTGATATGCTATATCTCCGTAACGACTGATCCAATTTGGAAAATTTTTTTGAATCTACTCTATGCATAAATAGTTTTTCGAGCTATAGCATATTTCGGGAAATCTACTTTTGGCAGATATCTCGGTAACTATTGGTCTCACAGAAATCTGGATGCGATATTCGTATACAGTGTTGAAAGACGCATTGATTTCGTATATCATATGTTCCGCATCTTAAAAACAGTGCGGACAGATGGAAATATAGAATTGAGAAAAAATGAATATGAATCCATGATAGATTGGAAAAAGTGATTATTTTTGAAAGTTTCGTTTATTTTATTTTAAAATTTGATCAAAAATGCAGTGAAAATAGTTATCACCAACGGACACCGACTGGTGTGTCAGTTTGAAGTTTTGAAGATTCGGCTGAAAGAAAGAACCAGGTACATTAAAGTTATTTGCTGTACTCAATAAGCACTGCGTTTAAAAATATGATTGGGTACAGAAGGAGATAGTTCACCAGGCTATAAACAATATCCGGTTTAAGGATTAACGATCAGATTTTTAGAAGTAAATGATTCAACTATTTGAAGGTTACGATTCAAGAATACAAGCGAGAGTTACGTTCGGCAATTTTAGTGACTTTTGTTTTAGATTAATATTTATGAAATTTTATTTAGTAAATTATATATATTTCGGGGGTTCAGATAAATAAACCAAAATACAATCTGTACTTTATTGCAAGTACTATGCCTTCAATTGCCAATGTTAATTTATTCAGTTTATTTATCTTTGATTTTTCTGTTACTGCATACTTCGATACGTCTTAAAAGGACAACCTGATCCTTTTAGAACATTATCCTTAAATGGGGTGCAATTTTAGGTAACAAAATTAAACGAATAAATCATTTACATTGCATCAAAATAATTCAGCAAATGTTGTCTTTGGTAGGCAGCTATAATTTGCATTAAAACCCACTCAAATGCCTTTGCCCTCTCCTTTCACTTAAAACGTTTGCCCCTTTACTACTCAAGTGTGCTGGTCAGTTGGAGTCGAGTGTTTATGGCCGGTCTCACTCCTTCGACAAATGGCTCTGAGCCTCCTCTGACCGAAAGAGGCCGAACCGTGATTTTTTTACAACCCCTTCCTTCTTCAGACTAGCAACAGCCGAGATCGGTGCCATTGAAATTGAATGAAAAACTACTTTTGTGCACGCTCGTGGAGCGCACGAGTGGGACCATTACAGTCGCCATTTTCCACGAAAACATATAAATCCTCTTTCTTATTAAATGAAACAGTTGTTGTCTTTCCACACGCACAAAAAAGGAAGAATAATGGATTCCCAAGGAATAGGGTTCTTTTTCTCTCTGCCTCTTTCTCTCAGGTGCACGTGGTGGTCAGCGGATATTGCCCCATTATTCGGCATTAAATATCTCCAAAGGGCTAGACGCTCCTAAGCAGGAAAGATTACTCATTTCTTTAAGTCCTTGACAGTCTGTTCTCGCTGATACGTACAATGATTATCTACAGACTACTATTTAATATAGGGGAAATTGCATACCCACTAAAAAATTTTAAACAATTTAGCTTAAGCTTTATGTACCTAGTGAACTTAAGGTATCCACCAAGATAAATCAGGAATTTATTGCTGGCTGAATATGTTTTTAACTATTTTATTGGAAGAACCGAGAACTAGACTCATTGTGCTCTTGCATTTAACTATTACAATGCCTGCAACAACTTATCACTTCACATGCCTGGAACAAACACAAACATCCAAGTCCAAGAAATAAATCTCATCAAGGAAGATGTAGGGAAGTAGCGGTTGCCTTGAGTTCAAGGAAATTGGTTTTCCTGAAAAGAGGAGTAAAGAGTGTATAAAATGTTTTGAATAAAAGGAAATATGGCCTAAACACATAGTAATGTAGATATCTCGCTTAGAGGAATCTGAATACCAAATTGCAATCCTTTACATATCTGTATGCTACATAGACTAGTTGGATCCCTTAACTCCCTTAACTCCCACCCCTGCAACTCTGACCTGATCCCAGAGGATCAATCAAAACAAACTAAAGCGTCAAGTAGGATATGCCCATAGCAACAAACTGCCTACTAAATTTTAACCTTCTACGTCAAAAAAATTTAGAAAATATGAAAGGGACAGACTGCATCATATACTGGAGGATTATGTACCAGCATAAGATCGATATATTAAGATGAAAAAGAAAAGTTTCCATGACTGGATTCCAAACCAACGTCCACGAGTATCTATATACAGGGTGTAACAGAAAGGTTCATCACATTTTAAAAAACTATATTTTTTTTAAAAAAATGAAGCTATAGAGATGGGCGACATATTGAATTGTCTGTAATAATCTTAAATTTTGTTTATAAGTGTTCGATGTGTACTCCTCCTCCTGCTGCACGGCAAACATCTAGCCGATAATCAAATTTCCCCCCTTACATGCTGAAGCATATCTGGAGTCACTTCACGAATGGCGGCTGTTATTCGAATTTTTAGCTCCTCCAGATTTGCCGGAAAGGAGGCACAAAAACACAGTCTTTTACGAATCCCCACAAAAAGAAGTCACAAGTGAGGTCTGGGGATCGAGGTGCCACAAAAAGGCTTTTTGTTATGCGTTCGCCATCTTGACAGTAACTGACGGGACTTCCCTACGTCTTCCAGATGCACCCTAGAAACTTCTACCGGCATTAAACAAAAACTTGACGTTCCCCTCTTTCAAATGATGTGGGGTTCATTGGACCTGCGACCAACGGTTGCTAGCTATTTACGATTGAAATGTGATGAACCTTTATGTTACATCCTGTATTTTGACTTTTAATCCGCTTTCGAATGGTTTAGAAAGGAAGAATTTCCCATATGCGAGCTTGGTGCCTGCCGTATCATTGGACTTCCATTTTGACTACTTACAAAGCGATACCACAACCTCGGTCCCAACATTTCGATGGGCTTTAACATACAGGTTGGGCGCCATCTAAAAGTAACTCGTGTAAAAGAGGTCATGTCCTAAAGGTCATTTTAATAGTTGTCATCGTTAGCTGCTATTCCATTTTAAAAACCTGTATATACCTAAAAAGTTGTAAGTGCCAAATATTTCACCTGAAGTTTTTTTGTTCTAATTTATTCACTGGAAAAAAGAAAATCGCATAAGGGAGACTCAAACTCGCAATGTTCGCTTCCGCAGGTAAGTGAATTTCTCTATCGATATAGGGAAAGAGATTATAATAGGGCGTCGGTTTTGCAGCTATCACAGCCTCTCAATCGCTGCAGCCTCTACTGATCTAGGAAGATTTTCTGCAAGCTTAGACCTGCAATTTTGTGCCAATCAGACTCACATGTTAGGTACGCGGTAGCCCATTTGGCAGAGGCAACGAGCTAGATACTCGTTTACCCGGTTCGAACCCAGGTCGAAGAATTTTTTCTTTCGTTCTTTCACTTTGCTAGGAAAGCTCATGGAGTGATAATAAAATTTCGAACCAAAACTTATACAGGTAACACATTTGCAATAATACACTCACTCACCAAAAGTCATGGCACACCCCTCCAATAAGGTTCCTTGTCCGTAATGAGACAGATCCCGCTGCTTCCATTCTCGGAATGCAGGTGCACAGGACTCATTGATATCACACAATCATTGTAAGCAAAAATAGCTGCAGAAATGGCAGCACGCCGAGGGCTATCCGTAGTTGAACGGGGGATAATTGTTGGTGCCAGACGGATGGGTGCCTCAATATCAGATGTAGTCTATTTTTTCCCGCAATTTTCCCGCACAATCGTTGCAAGGGTCTATCGAGAATACACCCAACGAGGGGTTACAGCCCCTGTCGGACAGCGGACGGGCTGCCCACGCCTCATTGATGGGTTACCCCTGGATTCCAACTGCTGATCGAAGGGCGACAGCGGGCCAAATCACCATGCGGTACAACCAGGAACGTCCCACAACTGTGTCCGTGACGACAATTCGGCGAACCTTGGCAGCTGCAGGCTTTGGGAGCAGGAGGCCACGACGGATGCCACTCTTGACAGCTGCAGATCGTCGGCAATACTTAGCCAGGGCCAACAGATATTGGACCGCTGAGGACTACCGAAGGGTTGCCTGGTCCGTGTCTGGCGCAGGCCACACGAAGCCATGGACCCCGCTTGTCAGATGGGGACCACTCTGGCAGGTGGAGGCTCCATACTGGTCTGGGGTGTTTTCTCGTGGCATGCAATGGGTCCACTGGTGCATCTGACATCCACTCTGCGTGCTACTTCATACGTCGATCTGCTTGGGGACGACCTGCACCCCTTCACGAACTGCTTTTAACCCGCCGGGCGACGGCATCTTCCAGCAAGATAATGCGCCTCCACACACGGACCTTGTGACACGTCAGTGGTTGGAAGAACATGCTACCGACTTCACGAAAATGATTTGGTCTCCACGTTCTCCAGGTTCCAATCTCATTGAACATTTGTGGGACGTCATCGAACGATCTGTCAGGTCATCACCAACACAACTGGTAAATGCAGCATCGTTATGGAGTGCAGTGGAGGCATAATGGCTTGCAGTGCCTGTGGATGTGTTCCGGGGACGGGTAGACTCTCTTCCACGACGGGTCGTCGCCGTTATCCGGGCCCAACACGTTATTATGAGGTGTGCCATGACTTTTGGTGTGAGTGTACATCGATTATTAATATATTTTATGTTCATTTTCAATAATTTCATATTCAATGATTTCATAGGAATTTAAATATGCATACATATCGTTTATACAGAGGCGCAAAATAGTCAATTATGAAGAAGTTGATATATTTTACACATTCTTGACATAGTTGTATGCTAATATGATTAAATTGTCAATTTCAGGTTTATATAGACTATATTAAAAAGTTGGGTTCAGAGTGTAAAATATATCATTTTCCTTTGGCTCTTTACATTCCCGAAGGTGTAGAAGAAATTCCCGAAATAGCGAATAACTTTAGAACAAAAGATGCTAAAATCATAAAAGTCAGATCTGTCTATAGGAAAGTTTCGTGCCCGATTTAATAAAAGTATTCGCATTGCCTTTAGTGTAAGCGGTGAGAAGTTATAAAACTATGATAGATAGAGAAAAATTTCCAATTACATGCAAAGTTTTAGAGCATTTTCGATTTAATAAAAATCCACTGTTTGCATGTAGAAACTAAATGCATAAACACTCGTAAAACAAAGTGTTTGTTTTGTTATTATTTTCTCCAATCTTCCATTCTGGCAAATATTAAATAAGAGCGATTTCGTGCTGTTGTATACGTGAAAATTGCAACGATCAATATTGTTTCATACATGGATATTCCCCTCATTTTAAGAGTTATATGCTTTTATTTTCTTTATATAAAAATCGGATTTCTACTATATGGGTGACTTGTATTGATTTTTTTTAACACATCACGTTCAAAAATTAGCTTTCGATAGAGATATGGGAATACTTTTATTCAATCGGACACGAGCACTTTCCTATAGACAGACCTAACTTTTATGACTCTAGCGCAATTGTTTCTAAAATTATTCGGTTGTTTCGGGAATTTCCTCTACACCTTGTATGTTTCATGTGCTTATGAAATCTTTCAATATGAACCGTGGCACCTAATATTTTAATGATTGATATATTATTTATTGGGCATATGTGTTAGCTATATTGGTTTCGGTTCGGAATTTTATTACCACTCCGTGAGCTTCCCGGGTTAGTGAAAATTGAGCGTCATTTTTTAATAGAAAAAGAAAGTACAGTAATTAGCAAATAAAGGAACGACAGGAAAATGCTCTTTCTATTTTGCAATTAATAAGTGTTTGAGGGAGGGTGATGTGAAAAGAACATTCCTAATTGGATAAAACAATCGATGAATGCATTTTCAATTTACTGCAGCGACAGTTCCAAAAAACAATCGAATTGCTTTCGGAAAACAGCAACGTAAAAAGATTATCTCGCCCTCATTAAGGACCATTTTTCCCTATTCAAATGTAGGTTTATTAATAAAATTAACTGAGTAATAGAAGTATCGCTGGTTCTAATTAATAAGCTCCCCAGATAGTAAAAACAACACGTTCACTTTGAAACCGTAAAAAACCGAAATAAAAATTCTCATTCAACTTTATTTGTAAGCCAAGTATCAAAATGTTTATCGATTTTCAGAACACATAACTTTTATTATATAAAATTCTGCGACTCTCATAGGGGGGGCCATCGTAAATACAAAAGAATCTTTCGGAAGGAGCCGATCCTTCCATTTCATTTAATTTCCAGCGTCGCTACTATTCATGTAACGTATGACAAACGATAATTTTCTATCGAAAAATGGATATAAAATAAACTTCAGAACGCAAAGTTAATGGCAAAATAAATATAGAAAAGGATTTTATATCTCTTCCTTTATCTACCCACCCTTAGATATAAAAATAGATTGCGGCCAAGTACATAAAAGAAAGTAGGAGGCGGTAGAAGCAAAGGGGTTTGGAATGGAGGGGTATGGAGGACGAGACCTCAAAGTGCAATAAACAGTTTCTTCTACCCCCACTTTAGCGTTATTGCTGCTGCGAAGGGTTGAAGAAAGGACGGTGAAATTCAATAGAAAAGAGAAAAGGACAGAGCTAGCAAATACTGATCACTTGTTCTCCTCTCGATAAGAATTGTTCGCCTCTTCGGTTTCCCCATCATCCCCCGGGGGAAATTGAAACAGATGCTTCGGGAAGTCCTTCTCTTCCTTTCTTGCCACCACGTACAGAGGATGCTGGCAAAAATAAACTTAACAAAACTATCTTTCTTATACACCTTCCCTAGAAACAAGAACAACTCGCCCATAAAAAAACGCTATAGCGTTTCATGGGTTCTTTAAAGCTCACCAGAATTCATTCTTAAAGACTGAGGACAATGCATGAAATTTACTGTCAAATTTACAAAAAAAATTAACAAATATATTAGAAAAATTCAAGTTAGAGACCGGCATTTGCTGTTCAAAATCGTAAGTTACAAAATTAAGTAAACATAGCAAAGGCTGGCAGTTAAGTGCCGGCCTTCATCCTACTATGTAAAAATGCGCGTATAGATGGCATTATGCGATATACATTGGCCAATGAATTAGAATCATACATGTATAGGGATTGCCATAAATACAATAAGGTGTTGAAGTACTTGTAAGTCAATGGAAGACCACGCGTTCACCAGATCCGTAGTCACTTAGCTCTCTTTACACATTTGTTGGGAGAAGATCTTGCTATCGGATACGTTGTTCCAACGTGGCCCAAACATTGGGATATTAAGTCCAAAATGGTCAGTATTGCACCGAAAGAAAGCATAAATAATGTCAACAATCGTAACTCTACTTAAGATATGTTTTTATTAGTTGGCATAATGCTAGCTGATTGGCTCTTTCATTCTCATTTGTTCGTTTTGCCCTCTTCTGTAAGCCCGCAATTTTTTTTTTATTGCTTTAGCAATCGCTGATTAGTGGACACCCCCGTCTATTTTTCCTATTAAATAGCGCACTCTTTGTGGTTTATTGCCTGTGATGATGGTTGGCACTTTCATCGAAACGCTTCGTCTCTCGTTAAACTTCTGTATTGACTTTTTTATTTTCATTCTCTTTGGAGTTGGGATCCAGGCTCTGGGTAAATAACAAAAGTCTTCTGCACTACGAACAATAGTCGTCACAGGGATGGACCAATGTTCTGGTAGTCCGGGGAACTCATACGACTTTCTCTGAATATCTGGCGACTATATCCTTGATTTGCGTTGATTGATAGAAAGGTACAAAACAACAACGTGTATCGTAATTCATCAGACCACATAACCTTTTTCCAGTCTTCACGCGTATCAAGGGACGATGTCCCAGACGCCACTGTAAAAACACGTTTACCTATTCTTCGTAAAATTCATGCGTTTTCGTCGAGGCCTGCAACTGCCAGTTTGGATCCAGTTCAATTTCCAGCGCATAGTTCTGCCAAGTATGGGTCGGAAATGCGTTGATTGAAATCATTTCTCACTTGTTGCATAGTGGATATCCTGTTTCTCCGTACTAGTCTTGATCATGATTGATTGTCTTTGAGCTACAGTACCCCTTGTAAAGAAAAACTGTAGAATACTTCTTTCAACGTTTGAATACTCTATACAGGGTGCTTACTAAACAAACGGCAAATATTCAAGGTGTGATTCTTTGGATTATTTTAAGAATCTTTTGTCCTTTGATGATTTTCGGAATACCGCTTTGTTTCGAATATACAAAGCGATAAAGGTTTTTTTTTCGACAAAAAACAATCTTTTATTGCCTATTATTATACAGGATGTCCGAAAAGTCTAGCACTATGATGTAATCACAGTCCAAAAGCAATGCATTAGATAGAAAAAAAAATCCACAAAACTATAGCATGTGGATCGTGGGCTTTCCATTTACGACCTCAAAAGTGATCTTCAAGGTCATTCAAACCGTAACTTTTTCCCTATCAGAGATAGAAGAAAATTTCCAATTACGAACTTGTAGAGCGCCCCAAATTTAGTCTAAAACCATGTTTACTTTAACTGATTCATAGGAAAATTGTATGAGATAAATGAGGATGAAGATTGGTATGTTACAGGATCTTGGGGGTATTTAAAGGAAAAGGTATGCCACGGAACCCAGGACACAGCGTTCAAGGACGAATTGAAGTGGCCATTAGGCAAATTCCTGCCATGACAATGACAGCAGCCGAAGGCCAACACTTTGAACATACTTTAAAATAACCTATGTTCGATTTTGGAACTCATACTTAAATTACATGTAGTATTCAACCTTTTTGAGTTTAGAAATAAAAAGCTCACTAATTGATTTGTCTGTGACTTATCAACACGATGGTGGAAGGGTAGCATACCAATCTTCGTCCTCATTTATCTCACACAATTTTCCTATGAATCAGTTAAAGTAAACATGGATTGAGACTAATTTTGGGGAGCTCTGCAAGTTCGTAATTTGGAAATAGGGAAAAAGTTACGGTTTGAATGACCTTGAAGATGACCTTGAAGGTCACTTTTGAGATCGGAAATGGAAAGCCCACGATCCACTTGCTATAAGAAGTTTTTGTTATATCTAATACATCGCCTCTGGACTGTGATATACATCCTAGTGCTAGATTTTTCGGACACACTATATAAAAAGCTTGTTAATCTACAATAACTGCTTATAATGACTGCCAACTGCTAGGATGCATGAATCCATTCTTCTCCTCATTGACTGAAGAACTTCACAAACACCAAGGCTGTTTCTTATTACATTACACTCATCAACTATCCCATTTTTCAAATCTTCTACTTTTTCCAATGGACTAGTGTAAACTAACGACTTCATATGGCCCCAAAGGAAAAAAAAACCCTATGGATTTAAGTCCGGAATCGAGCAGGCTATAATTGAGGTCCACCTCGACGAATCTAGCGGTCTAGATATGTTGCATTTAAAAACTCACGAGCAACCAACAAAAATGCGCTAGTGCAGCATCGTGCATAAACCACATTACATTTCTTGTTGCCAGTGGTATATCCTCGAGAAAGACCTAGTGTTAGTGCCAAAAAACAGCCGTTTTTAGTAATCAGAATGTTGTTAAAAGATATCAGTATCGTTTTTGTCGAAAAATCTTTATCGCCTTATATCTTCGAAAATCATCAAAGGACAGAAGGTTCTTAAATAACCCAAAGAATCATCCCTTGAATTCTTGCCGTATGTTTAGTAAACACCCTGTATATCCCAGCTTTCGAGAATCCAGTGAGGTGATTCGTTGTTTAATCATGGCTCCAGCTAAAAGAGCACCAACAACGAGTCTTTTTTGAAAGTCAGTTATAATATCCTTATCCTCTTCCTCAATAATATCAAGTTCATTTTATAACATTAATTTACATATGCTTCACAATTGCTCGTAATTCATTGACCAGTTTTCTGTTTTATGCGGACGGAAATTACAATTCATACGCGTTCTGTTTAGGATATAATGGGGGCCACTTAACCTCACGGAGAGCATGACTTTCTGAGTTAATGCATTCTAGAAACAAGCGAAAAATAAAGCCCAAAGCACATGTACAACTGTAAATAATCGATGGCTTGGAAAATCAATTATGAAAATAATAGGAAATCACTTAACCATAGTTCCTGTCATGAATTGCCGATTCCCTGGACGAGTATTCAGTAATTAGAGGATGTTGCAATTGTATTGAATATTTATTAACGACATTTACCAGGTACGTAGCACACAAATTAGCACATTTATAATAACATTCTTCATTATGAATTATAAACACTCCGGTTTGGAAGTAACCGCCTCAAAGCCGGTGGCAACAAGTCGTTCGGTTAGAGGGAGCGCAAAACGCGCCGTGATCATTTTGGAAGAGCCTCACCGATAATAGGATTTCCAATTCCTCGCAGTAATCCTCATAATTTCCAACACTAACTACTCTCTCTTTAACACAATCATGTTTAATTAATAACGTAATAATAACAGCCAACCGCCATATCGGTTTCGGAAATTTTGAAATCGCTTTATTTTTGGCTTTAGTTTCAAAACAAAAGTATTCGGCAATCATAATGGAGCGGCGTCAATAGAAATGGTAAACTTTTGCGCGGAAATTTTCAATTAGCTTTTATGGAATTCCATATAAGCTCGTTACGATATACAGAGGGTGCATAAAACTGATATGATAACAATATTTAACAATTTTTGAACATATCAACATAATGAGAAGTGGGAATATACTGTGGATAAAGACATGATGCAAAAAACGAAACCTCTTGTCCACAAACGTTTTAATGGGCGAATACGTATTTCGATCTCTTTGAGATCATTATTCAACGCACAATAGGGAAATTTTTACAAAGCAAGCTATTTATAAGAAAAATTTTATTATGTATTTTTGGATTTTGTTAACTTTTTCTATTATATAACTTTTGCCAGTTGTTCGAATCTGTACTGTATACTTTGGTAATTTTGTATAATTTTTGGATTTTGTGTAACTCTTGCCAATTGTATGGAATCTGTATCTCTCCTAGGTCCGCGCTTTTATTATTATTATTTTTGCACGAGGTGTTGATTGACTCTCCCATTGGACGTTCGACGTGTTCGGTGATTGGTCCTTTGGGAGAGAGTCAGCAGCCCCTCTTTTTCTTATAAATAGCTTGCTTTGTAAAAATTTCCCTATTGTGCGTTGGATAATGATCTCAAAGAGATCGAAATACGTATTCGCCCATTAAAACGTTTGTGGACAAGAGGTTTCGTTTTTTGCATCATATCAACATAATCATGTACAGTTTTCAACATGCTACAAAGAACTACATGTACTCCAATGTATCTATCTATTCCGTTATTGCAGAAACTGGTCATAAGAGGCACTGGCACGATAGAACAAAAGATGCAATTACTACTTTAGTGTATGTTGTGTGGGTTGCCATATCAAATTGCCGTTCACTGTTCAAAAAAAGTCTTCAAAAATGTATTCATCTAGGCATTAATCAACTTTTTATCTAGTGATTGTTTACCGCAAGTTTAATTACTCGCGTTCGCACACCATATAATCGAATTATCAAAATGACTTTCTCTTTGGACACATTTTGCATAAAAATTAAAATATGTAGCTAACGTGATCTCTGAACAGTCCAAAGTGTTAGAGACAGAGCTAGATTGTACAATAACTGAGGAGCAACACCCTAAGAATTTTATTAAAGAACAGTCGAGTACTTCATCTTACATTATTAAGTAGCGAAAGAATGTAATACTTATTAGTTTCACAATGTCCGTCTGTCCCCTTCATATTTTCTACTTTTTTCACATAGAAAGTTGAAATTCCGAATATAGCTTATCATGGGCATGCTCTCCTTCCCTATTTAATTAGGTTTTGATTGGCCCACTGTGGTCGGAGTTACGGGGATGTTGACAGAGGGGACCAAAACATCTACGTGGTATACAGAAATGTAAAGGAGTGAATTCGTTAAGCAGATTCCTCTCAGCAAGATCTACCTTACTATGAAGCTTGGGCCAAATTGTTCCAGTGAACTCGGAGTTTTGGGGATGGCAATCACTTGGTCTTTAGTAGTATGGCAACTTATAGCATGTGATGAGAAACGAAAGAAGATAGAAAAGGAGGAGTTAAATACTACCTTCGAGAAAATCTTTTTTTTTTTAAATATTGGGAGTAGTTAAAAAGTGAAGATAAAGTGGTAAAAATAGATGATTTCACAGCTTCCGCTACTTTCCTATACTCTCCTCGGAGGGATTAATTTCTTGTTCTATTGTTAACGACTCCTTTCCATATAACACGTTTACGTTATGGAACGGCTAATCGGGCATCGGGAGTGAATTTTTGTATCATGAACTATAACTAAGAAAACTGCAATGACTATATTATACACGTAAAGACCTTCATAGAGATCTTATGTTATGGACAAAATTTTATCACTTTTGTATCAGGTCGTTGCATATCAAATGTCGGATTTCGAGGTGGGTTCCGCGCTTCAGCCCGGTATCTACGTTTAGTAGCAAGTACTTATAACAAAGTAGTACATTCCCAGAGATAAACCTATCAGCGATCAGCTGCCTGAAATTTGCATGTCTGCGATGATATTTAATAGCGTTTGAACCCAAGCGAAGATAGTCATGACTTCATACGAATTAAGTGTGATAATGCATTACGAGTTCAGGTTGAATCACACTGCATCCAACGCTTCTCGAAACATCAATAAGGTATTCGGTGTAGGCACCATAAATGAACGTACTGTCCAACGTTGGTTCCGAAAATTCCGGGCGGAAGTGACGGACCTGGCAAATGAGCCACGCGGCAGACCGCCCAATGTATTGAATGACCCTGATCTGAAGCGATCTGTGGAAGAGCATCCGTCAAAAACTGTTCGGGACCTTGCAGGGGATCATGCTGTATCAGTGTCGACTGTCAGTAGACACCTTAGGACCATCGGCAACGTGAAAAAGCAGGACAAATGGGTCCCACATGAACTTACGGAGAACCAAAAAGAGCGTTAGTTGGAGGTGAGTACAGAATTGCTTTTGCGCCATGAAGAAGCGGGGATTCTTGATCGCATTGTCACCTGCGACGAGAAGAGGCTCCTATACGACAATAAGAAACGGTCAGCACAGTGGCTGGCATGTTGGCAACAATGTTTGGATTGCAATGGGGGTTGTTTCGAATAGCAGGTGTGAAGGTGTCCTTTCTAGAGGACCATTAAAGATGACCTCGACAATCCGATATTTGATATGCAACGACCTTATATGTAAGTCTCGAATATGAATAAAAATAATTCACTTTCATTAAGCAATACTTCATTTAAATAAGCCTACAAATGTTCATACGAAATCAAAATTTTAATGATTCTTTTTTCAACAAAAATGCTAATGACTAATGGAAAATAAACTAGCAGATGGAGAGATTTTCTATATATATTAAATACTAGCAGAGGACCCGGCGTTGCCCAGGATAATTACGCTTGTAGGTAAACAGAACAACCTTAAAAAGCTAAATTAAACCTCCATATTGGTTAAATGATAACTCAATCACTACAATATAGAGCGAAGGGACTATCCATTCTAAGAAAAATCAGAAAGACATGAATTTACCTCTTCACTGAAAAAAATCCATTCTAGGTGATATACCGGGATTGTTTACCGAAAAAAAGTTTTTTAAAGGCTCACAATGGATGGACCTCTCCAAGGATGCCTTCTAGTCTAAATAAATTTTTACTCACGTAATCTTACTTTAGATGTAAACATGATGTTGTTGCAATTTCCTTTCTTCTTTTGATGTCTTGAAGCAGAAATTGGCAAATACCACTTTGTGTAGTCTAGCGGTCGCCAATTCTTCTATTTACTTGCTTACCATTTGCTCAATACAGCACGGAGCTACAGGAGTGCTTCCTCTATCGTCTTTCAATCTTTCTCAATAGTCTGCTAACTCATTATCTCCAGTTACTGATCATTTTTAAAGATTTTCAAGACATT
>JAHWFO010019665.1:1539789-1590597 GCA_023313115.1 Rhysida immarginata | reverse complement strand
ATTGTTGATACTTTTGGCCCAACCCTCGTATTTTATGTTAATTTTTATTTTTTTTACCTACACGGAAATCATAAAAATGCTATATTAGATTAGAGATACAAGTTGAAACATATGTCCTAAACTTAATTAAACTAAAAACAATGAAAAAAGAAAAAAAATTTAAGTAGTAATAATAATAACAATGATAATAAATTTCTGCGTGAGTGTAGGAAATGAACGATCAGGCTGTTCTTTTTATATGCAGATGATACTGTCCTTCTTTCTACGTGTGCTTGTATAAAGTTTGAATGGTGTGTGGATGAGAATTCATATTGAGAAAATGAAGGTGCTTGTGCTTGATAAGAGCACGGATCAATCACCTTGTAATACACAAAGAACCCATTTTATCATTAGAATCATAAGGATTGAAATCATATGGGTAAAGTCCGTTTTCAAGATGACTGGCTAAAGAGAACACATGAATGTGGACATTGTCTGCAGCAAGCGGATGAATTTGTACAGTATCTGAGAAAGGTGTTTGAAAATGATGGTACTCTTGATGGTGAGATATCGAGAAGAAGTGCTGCGATTCGTGGGTCCACTGGGGAAGTGAGAACTTACCGGTACATACAAAAATGGCTGCGTATGAAAGAGTGCTTGCTACCAACAATAACATAATAACATATTGAAGTGACACTTCGGATTTTTACGTCAATCATAAGAAACGTTTGGGTGCTGTGGAGATGAATTTTTTTAAGAGGTGTGACGTGTATGAAAATATGGGACCGCATGATAAGGTAATACCTAAATTACAAGTCATTGTCGTTCCAATGAGAGCGAGAGGCGTGAGGGACATTTATCAGATATTGTGTTCCATAATAAATCGTAGCATATTTACTTATGCTGATATAAAAATGTCAAGATTTTGAATAAATGTTGACTTTTATTTCAAACTTAAAACCGGCGCTCTTTTATGTGTGGAATGAAGAGTAATGTAGCGATGGAATCTCTAAGTCTGCTTTGAGATGGTTTGAGCATAGTAAGCTTTGTATGTATTGCATTTCGTTTAATTGGAGCGATTTAAGTCTCTATTTACATGACTTTTGCACTTACATAGGCAAATGTTTTGAGCATATACTAACGTTTTGTTTCTCTATTCTAATCCGTGATCAGAAAGCAATCATAATTTTAATCAAAAACTCCATCTCGTCTTTTGAATGTTAATGTGGCGTTCTAAAACACTCGTGTAAATAAATAAAAGGCAGGAAAATTGCAAGAGAAAAAAAGATGGAAACCCAACGCCCCCGAAGAATAAGACAAATCATTTCAGAAACGGCAAGAAGCAAATTTAATTTCCATCTCGTTTTTAGTCGATGTCACTTCTATCGCGATTAAATAAATGGAAAAGACGCAAAATAAATAAATCACGTTTTAAAAATTCACCACCACCACGAATAAATACAAACCAACAATGGAAGAAGACAATTCGAAGAGACACTTAAAGGAGGAGATCAACGAGCTGAGTGCATGGGTGTGTGGATTGGGAGGAAAAGTCAGAGAAAAAAAGGAATGAAGTCGAATTAAAGAGGGAAATTTATGTGTGAGGTGCAAAAAGCACCTGCCTTCGTCTGGTCTCATCCATCATTTCACCAGAAAAGAGGGTGGGCCCACCAGCGCAAGCATTTCAATAGCTGATAAAAAATAAAAAGAAGGAAGAGAAAGAAGAAAGAAATGTTCTCCCGGATGAGGGCGCCCACGTGAAAACTCGAGTCAACTACCTGTATTGGTGGAGATAAAAAGGCACCGGGAGCCTCTCTTGAGCACGCAATTTGTCAACACACAAACGCTAAAGGGCTCGGGCACAAGTGGCTTCTTCGTGCACGCGCACGCCATCAGAAGACCCTCGAAAAAAATCTTCCATCTCGACCTCCACCTCAATCCATAAACGTAAGTCAAAGAGAAAATACAGGAAGCAAGGAGTAAAGGAGAGAACCTCTTCATATTCTCAGTCTATCTATCTATCCATCTACTTCTTTGCGGGAAAACTACCACCGTCTCATCCAATATGCCACGCCATAATCTTGTTACGATGTATGTGCATTCCCGAGATGTTGTTCCGCGAGCAACTTCAGGTGAATATAGTTTTACGAAAAAGAAAACCCCCCAAAAAAACAACAACATTTCGAGCAAGGCACTTGGAAAGTCTTTATTTATTATTACCAACTCTTTTTCAGCAGCCCAGTACGTAGTTTAAAGCACTTTCAGATGTGCATATATATTGCTTCTGTTTTATGGAACTTTTTTAATACTATGGTGAGAGAGAACGAGTTATATTTGAATCTGTAGATGCGAACGCGCTTCAAAAATCAAATATGATTACAGTCACTGAAATATAGAATCTAATAACCGTCAGGTTTTATGGTATTTTTTTGGAAAATTCTCATTTTTAAGATAAAGAAAAATGCAGTACTTTCCTATTTAAAGATGAAAATTGATTTTTAATAGAAATTTAAATATCTATCTACAAAATAAGCTTAAAACTTTCACATTAGTGAATTATTTCTCGGGGCTTTCATGTACTTAAAAATTACATAATCATATCACACGTCTCAAAAATTTTCGAAAATGAGTTAGTCCATGCATAACACATTTCTAAAAAAAAATATTTTTTGGAAAGCTGCACGAGATGTTTCAACGCATCTTTATGTTTCTTGGTGTGATGAAACCAAAAATGACCACCATTTTCTCCTAGCAAGAACTGTTTTTACAACGCTTATATGACTTTCACCGTTTGGGTCATGTTTGGCGGTTTGGATCATGTTTGGTGGATGAAAACTTGTGATCAATATTTCAACCCCTTCCACTAGTCCGATCTTGCTGATATTTTGTACACATACGTAGAGTCGCTGACAATGCATGAAACTTTTTTTTTCAAAAAATCCAAAGGGGGAAGGGGAATTAATATGAAATAGTGATGAAGAGTGGAATTTATGGCTAGGAATGAGTCGACACTCACTTTAAACAATAAAATATTTTATTAATGACAGTAAAAGAAACTAGAACGCAAAACGTATTCTATGGTTAAACATGATAGAAGTTAAAATTATACGCTAACAAAAGAAATTATGAAATTCAAGTACTTACAGTGTCTTGCACTAGTATTAGTACTAAAATGAATAAATTGGAGTGGTAGTACAGCCGCGGCGACTCGCTATGCACAATGAACAGCCTAGACGCATGGTTCTGCAGATAAAACAGTCGAATATGGAGAAAGATAGTAGACATTGTACCGTCTGAACGAAATAGGCTTCGTAGCCAAGCCTAAACATAGGAAACTGCAAATTAACATTACACCCATGAAACGTGGGGACCACGTCGGCAAACACGTAATTGCAATTGCGGAGGTACTATCTTAAGGCTGAAGCAATAAGAAAGTGAGTGGCCATCGTGGGCTGCACAAGAAGGAGAGAAATGGAGAAAAGTAGTCGCAAGACCAATGGAGAGAGAAGATGGCGAGAGAAAATGTACTACGCAATTAAAAAAAATAGAACACTGACTGCGCAACAATCAGACAGTACAACATCTCGCGACCGAGTTAATTAATTGCGAAGGAAATCGCTGCGCGAGACCAAGAACACGCATCACGCGCGTTCGAAAAAAGAATTTTGCGACAACAATGGTCCAAGCGCTACAATTGCGTAATTCTAATGACAAACTATGAATAAAAAATTACATTTTAAATAATTAAAAATATTATAATCCACTACGAGATTTAATGCATAAATTGCGATTTCCCGAACAAATAGACTTGGTTTATGTTTGTTTGTTCAAGAGATGGCGCAATATGAAAAAAAAAAACTCGTGTAACGATGGTAAAAACCTTCAATAGCGTTGTTTTTTGAAAAAGTATTTTTTCATTCACTTGTTTGCAATAAAAAAGTGACTGTCATAAAGCTTGTTTATTGTTAAACAATATATTGCAACTATGGATAATATAAGCATGGCCTCCTCTAACTACTTAGAGGAGTTAGAAGAGGCCATGATATAAGTATACTTTCGTCCAGGTAAGAATGAACTAAAATCGAAATGCGCATGCGTTAGTTTTACCGTTTCACCATGCCGCTCCCTTTCACTATAAGAAATAACCCTTTCTCTTCGATATTTATTTTGTAAAAGAACCATAAAATCATTACTTGAATGCAATTTTAAAAAAAATTGTTGTATTTGTAATATTTTCTGATTCTTTTTGAAAATACAGTAAAATTCCTTGATACAGCAAAATTCGTCGATTTTTTCTCAACTGAATCCTAAATCGTAGAGGTTCTTAATTCGATGATAGCAGCGCCAGCTCTTGACGAGACATATAATAAAGAATATAAATTAATTATAAAAATATATACAGTCGAACCCACATATAATGAACTGAACTTGGTTATAGCTATAGCGAAAAAACATTTATCGCGAAGTTAATTGAAATCCCCAGGTACAGATTCATTGAAACTATACAAATTTTCTACGGTTATAACGAAATCTCATATAACGAAAATACGTATATAACGAATTTTTTTATGGCCTCATATGCAACTTTTGTTTGGATATAGCGAAATTTAGCTTGCTTTTCTGTGTGTCTGTCCGGGTCAAATCTTGTAATCAACATTAAACCAATTTCCCGACAAGCTAGAGAGCTGAAACTTGATACACATACCCAGAACCGATGACAATGCATGTTAAATTTTTTTTTTCAAATCGGCTTACTGGTTCGTGTTCTCATGGTACTAATTCATTACTACGAATTGTTCAATTGCCACAAGAAGCAATTCGTTATGACGAGGGTTAAATGGTATCCGTTGTTTATTGTTGCCAAACAAGAATAAAAGCGTGGTTTGAAAAAAAACCTTTTTTTTTCTCTTATCTTGCTTGTGTTTAAATTTGGCATTGGCTTATTACGAGGTAGGAGCAGGTGAAAAATACAGTACTAGAGAAACCACTTGTTTTGGGTTTTCTGCTATTGCTAAACGTATACGTATTAGAAAATGTTTAGATCTCGACTCCAAAATTAAGATCATAAAAGATGTAGAAGCTGGAAAGGAGAAACAGAGTAGATATTGGGTTTGGTTATTAAAAATATTGAAAAATCACTTTTTTTTCCGTTGTCAGATATAAAGAAATCCACTTTAAATAAAAATAAATTCGCTATATCTAGTGTACATAAAGAAATGCGGTTATAACGAACGAAATTGCGGACATTTAAGAATTCGTTATGAATGGGTTCGACTATAATAAAAAATATTCGTATGCGTTTGGGTTTATTTTATTACTAAAAATTGTTGTGCATTTTTCCATTACTGAGAGGTTTCAAATACAAGCACCAAACAGATGCCGTTTCTCTTTCAACGCGGATTGATATAATGGTTTCTCTTTCCATCTCAGTGGCCGTGCAGTACTTGAAATTTTTATCGCCAATGGTTTAGCCAATAGAGATTTTCTTTAAACCAGAATCCCATGTTTTTAGCCAAATTTAAAATTTTAAAAAAATTATGAAGCATTTAAAATTAAAAAAAAATTAATCACATGATAATCGCATTTTCGAGGTTGAAAATAAAAATTTTCCATATAAATAGAATTAGCCAAGTATGTTCGCCAAATGTGATTGTTTATTCGTCAGATTAGTTGAACTGTCGCCACTAGCGATTGGGCGAGCGGACTGCGCGGACACTGCCATCTAGATAAAGAAAGCCTTCGCACTCTGACGTATCACGCTATTGGTATCATCAAGGAAGGCCTAGGCCAACGAGAGACAGGCCCGCGCACAGAAACGTCATACATTGTTACGTCACACAAAAGCGGCTATTGTTAATTGTATTTCTACCAATAATAAGCCCTAAATTTAGCCGTTTGATGATGATGTAACAATTTATATAATATCTGTGCGCAGGCCTTCTGTCTAGGTGGCGTTGCCAGGACACTTAAAAGTCACCTGATCATAGGGGTACGAGCAACAATCATCGTTTAATTAAAAACGTTGATTAAAAACTTAAAAATCAAAACTCCGAGCGCGCTGAGGTGCAGGTCTTATCACTCTCGCAATCAGCAAGTCGCGGGTTCGAATCCCGCTTGGAGCATGGATGTTTGTGATTGTCCTTTATTATAAAAAAAACCCAAAAAAAACCGTGTTGGGCTTCGGCCTGTTGGGGACAACCGCGGGTTTAGATTATAATAATTATTAAAATCCAAGATGGAGACAATGAAAGTTACATTGTTGCTCGGACCCTGATGATCAGGTGACTTTTGAGTGCCCTGGCTTGTCTCTCGTCGGCCTCGAGGAAGGCCATCATAAATGAAACAAAAAAATTAAAATAGATTTATCAATTGAAATTTAGATATTTTAAGAGATATTTATCAATTTCATCATTTTTCTAATTATTTAAAATGCTGAAAATTTAAAAATAAATTTAGGAATAAAATTTAAATCTTTAGCCTAATAAGAGTGGATGTCCTTCACGTTAGAAATCTCAGTGTGATATCTTCAGAAGATGAATCTTGAATTAGTTTAATATAAAAAATACGTGTTTAATATTTTTAAAAAAGCTATCTAACGACACAAAAATCGACCGCCCCCCCTCCCGTTCATGTACCCTTCTTCGATTATTGTCAATTACAGAGCCATCTGTGAAAAAAATGATATTAATCGTAGGTCAAATTAATTTTTCCCTACAGAATTCAAGTCTGTATTTTTTATTACAGTAATTAATATTACTCTAATAAAAAAAATTGGGATTTTCCTTTTACGATTTCTTTGTTACTCTCCATCTGCTCCGGGATTTTTTTCACAGATGGCTCTGTAATTGACAATAATCGAAGAAGGGTACAGGGGGGGGGGGGGGAGGGAACGTATCATTGAATAGGCCCCTTCGAGACGACGTTTCATTCCAAACGTTTTTTGATCCGTTGCGTAGCTTTCGAGATACGAGGGGCGGTAATAGAGTCATTACAATCAACATGAAAGAATGATCGCTTCTGAAAATTTGTGTTGCCACTGAGAAGGAAGATATTGGAAGATACAAAGCGGCGTTTGGTGCAGTAGAGCGTCCACCAGAGCGTCGAAAGCAACATGGCGCAGCCCGTCGAAAAATTGGAGGTGAAAGCCGGAATAAGATTCCTGCATTTGAAGGTGGAAAACGCCAAGCAAATCCATGAGGAGTTAGTGGCCGTTTATGGTGATAATTCTTCATCGTACAAGACAATCGCCATCATGTTGCGTGGACGTTTCCCGTGCGGCCAAGCAAGCGTGAAAACAATCACGGAAAGATACTATCGGGACTTCCTGCGGCGAGGCAAGGTGTCCATAGGGGTCAGAATTCTGCACGACAACGCGCCAGCACATTCTGGGGTTCGAAATACTGCTCCATCCGCCGTATTCATCCAACCTGGCCCCAAGCGATTTCTTCTTCTTTGCTCACCTGAAGAACCCGCTTCGTGGACGGCATTTCCAAGACGACGACGAGGTCATCTTCGAGGTGGATCAGTTCCTCAATAGCCAAAAGGAGGATTTCTATAAAAGTGGCATCCAGAAAGTTGTCCATCGTGAGGAAAAGGGTGTGGCCCTGGGAGGTGCATATATGGAGAAAGACTGACGCTACCACCGTGCAGTACTACCACTACCACCAAACAAAGTATCACCCCAGTCTTCAGTTACATCATCATAAAAAGTCTTAGTTATTCGTATTCTACCAATAATAAGCTCTAAATTATGACTTTTTATGATGACCTAACCATGTATGACGTTTCTGTGCGCAGGTAGGTGTTTTGTTCAGAGTATATGTGTTACGAGAAGCTGTTCCTGTACAATTGATAAATCTGTGTTTATTGCATTATACACAAACTTTAAGGCATGTGCTCTCTTGAATATAAGCGGGAAAAAATAAAAATTAAAAAAACTTTTTTCCTAACGTTTTTTATGATTACATGCCAAAATAATAAGCTTTCTGTACGATGTTTTTACGGTACTTAAAATGAAAATATCGCGACAATGTTTTCTTTTATCGTCAAAAGGAAACAAATTTTCAGATGGAATGTTTTTTTAAAACCTTTTGCATTTCTTGGAACTTCCAAGAACCTGATTAAATATTAAAAATAGAAAAGACATTAAAAAAATTTTCATTAGTTTGAAATTAAGCCGATCTTTTTTGATCTTGCACTGAATAAAAAAAAAGTCGAAGTGGAAACGAACAAGATAAATTAGCGACAAACAAGGAATCAAAACCCTCCGGAAACGGAAACTCAAGTTTATTTGAAAGAAAAATTTTATACAATTCTCGCGGATATTTTTTTTTGTACTTTCTCTCTCGTAATTTAACTAGCAATTTTCCTTCTGGGGTGGAGGAAGTTAGTCCTAATTTCGGGTGAAAATTCCAGGAGCTTTCGTTGTTTCCTTTGCCTCAAAGCGAACGTTCCAACCATTAGCTCTCGACACTCAAAAAGAAGGCCCAAAAAAAAGAAGCACAAGAGTCAGCATTGGTGTGGCGCGGTATGTGTCTGTGCGTGTGCGTGTGTGTTTGGGGTTGGAATGAAAGGGTTCAGGAAAACGCAATCGCATCATTAGATTTTCCGCTCGGCTAAGTATTTTCAACTGAGCAAATTTTTCCATCTTTTCCACCTTTACCTGCCTTGTTTCCCGGTGGCCATTATGCAAAGACCAACGGTCGACCAAACAACAGCCGAGTCCACGCCAAAGGAATTAATGACCTTCTAAAAAGCTAAAGGAATTACAAAACTGCAGCAGGTTTTAAAAGAGAGGGAAAGACAGGGGGGAAAAAAGGAAAAGGAAAAAAAAAGTCAAAACTTTTAGCAACATTTGCCATTAGCACAGTGCATTTTGTTGGTGTTAACACAAAATTTAAGTAAGATATGAGTTAAAGTTGCATGAAGGAAAATGAAAAGCGCTGGATTTGCATGAACTGTAGGCGAAGCTCAGTTCTTTGTTGCGTGGATAAATTTCAGCTTTATATACGCCTGTTGCTTCGGATATCTGAATCTATAATAAATTAAAAATTTTTATTTATTATAAAAAGAACGATGCTGAATGGTTGTGCTAGAGTCAACCCTCTCACAACGTGGTATTCTCACAACACGGAACACTGCCTATATAACGCACTTTTCATATAACACGATACACAGTTTCCATATAACGCGTACGAATTTTATTTTTCTTTACGAATACTGAGATCCTTATATCACGTTACGAATTAACCTGATTGGCATGTACTAATGATGAATTTCTATTATCACGGTATGAATGAGTCGCGTTACAGAACGTTGACTGTAATTGCGTTTTTATTCCAATTATGAAATTACCCTAGCATTACGAAATATAGAGGGTCGGGACACATTAATATGACCACCTCTCCTCGAACACGTTGGAACGCCCCATGGTATGCAGATGAAAAATCATTTAAAGCTGACAACGTAGTAGCATCCGTTAACACAGCAATTATCGCCGCCATGGGCAGAGCAAGTGACCTGTCGGACTTCCAAAAGGGGATGATCATTAGCTATCGGGCCAAGGGGGGGGGGGGGGCAGCATTTCAGAATCGGCCACCTTTGTGAACTGCTCTAGGGCTGCCGTTGTGAAGGTGTACCGCGACTGGACGGACCAGACAGTTTCGAGCAACCGAAGAGGTAACTGTGGGGCCCCACGGGCCATCGATCCTAGAGGCGAGCATCGGTTACGAGGCCAATTGGCGTGCCACTGTTGAGCAACTGACACAGCAAATGAACAGTGGAGCCACTAGGCGTGTCAGCACCAAGACAGTGCAACGATCCCTCTTGAGGTTGGGGCTCCGGAGCAGGCGTATGGTAACAGCACCCATGTTGACGCCTGTGTATCGCCGAAAACGCCTTCAATTCGCAATGGACTATCGCCATTGGACCTCGGCCGAGTGGCAAGGGGTTGCTTTCTCTGACGAGTCGCGGTTTCTGGTGAACAGAGTGGACGGACGATGGAGAATTCGCCGGGAGGCATCTGAGAACAGGCATTCCGAGACCATCGTTGGCAGACGACAGGCTGGTGGGGGGAGGTGTGACTGTTTGGAGGATGTTTTCATGGTATGGTCTGAGTCCACTGATACCGCTGGAGGGTACACTGAATGCTGTTCGTTACCTGACGATCGTCGCAGACCAGATACACCCTTTCATGTCGACAGTGTTTCGTCAAGTTGATGGCACATTTCAACAGGACAATGCTCTCTGCCATACTGCCAAAATTGTCCACGACTGGTTCGAGGAGTATGAGGATGAATTCAAGCTACTCCCAAGGCCACCAAACTCCCCGGACCTCAACCCCATTGAACATTTGTGGGACCATCTCGATCGCCATATCCGCAAGCTGGACCCTCCACCATGCACGGTGATGGAATTACGGGATGCACTGATCGCCGAATGGTCCCAGATAACTGCAACCACCTTCCGAGGACTTATTGACTCTCTGCCATGTCGACTAGCTGCTGTGCTTGCCGCCAAAGTTAGATATTCCGGATACTAGCAGGTGGTCATATTAATGTGTCCCGACCCTGTAATTGTCAAGCGTATAGACAGGATAATTTATCAAAAAGAAAAAAACCGTTTCTTAGTTTTCGAAATTCCGGGATGAAGAGAATCCCTTGAAGATAACCCCCGATCTGGACGACCGCCTTCTGTTGATGAAGATGCACTGAAGCCATTCATTACCAAACCTGTCATGAATTAGTCAAAGAACTTTCTGTGACAGAGGGTATTGTGCATAACCATCTTCGGATACTGGGAAAAGGCAAAAAATGGAGAAATGATCTGTCAGCAGCGAATAGAGTGACTACTTGCTCTACCTTGCTCTGAAGTCGCCACAAAGCACTGCTGGAGCGAATTATTTTTAGCTCCTAGCCACAGTTATCACCACGGGAACCTCTTAGAAAGATCTCAAAGCAGAACCTACATTAGAAAGAAAGTATCCTGACTGTTTTTGGACAGCAGTTGGATAAGTTAGATTAGGTTAAGTTTATCACTTTTAAGCAAGATCAAACCTTCACGTGGCAAATATATTGTGACATGCTCAAACGGGCTCACCACAAACACCTGCAATAACAATCTGCATTGGTCAATCGCAAAAGCCCGCTACAGAACAATGCAAGACCGCACACAGCTTTACAAACCCGTTCAAAGATCATGCAGATTGGGTGGGACGATTTGCCTTATCCTCCGTACTCATCTGATATTTCTCCTGCAGATCATCACCTGTTTAGAACATTGGATAATCCTGTGCTTGCAAGACTTTTTTACCTTGTCTTGGTGCAGCCACACCTTGTTTACCTCTGTACCGTAAAAACCGGGGATGTCACGGGTTAATATGGGTTAGAACATTAGTCTGATAGTAAATGGCGTTGACTTTGGCCACCTAAAATTTCTTTCAAAGTCATGGGATTTGCATATTACCCACCGGTTGAAGATATGTCATCGATTGTGAGGGGGGGGCGTTATTTAGGGAAGAAGAAGGAACCGTTTGATATTGAGTTGGCTATTAGATGGATCAAGCAAATTTTCTAATCCAAATTCGCCTGCACGTTTCATGGTCTCGTACTGGTTAGGAGCTTTGTTCCAGAGAAGGTGCATCTCTTTCAGAACATTCCACGGTGCTTTCCCGAAACTTCTTCAGAGGACCCTAAAAATGGTTCCAGGTTATTTTGTGTGTAATCAGTTAGGATCACAACGTGGAAATCTTAAAAAAAAACACTGGGTGGGTTCGCGATTTTCTTTGAAGGTGGTAATGATTTAGGTTGCCATTGCTTGCTCTGTTGCTTACTTTCCGGCTCATACATACATTTTAAAAATACAGATCATCAAAATTCACTAAGACTCATTAGCGCGCCTTAATAAATAGTTCACTAACGCTCAAAAGATCAATTTGTCCTTGAATGAAGCGTTTTATCCATTGAATCGGAAATCCATTTTGGGACTTCAACAAATATCCCTTATAAAACAAAGACTCTCTCTTTATAAAACAGTCACGACATTACCCGTATGTCGACAACCATTTCTAAAAATAACATCTGGAGGAAAAACCATATGGACGAGGCGGGGGTTGACAAGTTTAAAAACGTTCATAAAATTTGTCGACAGGTATCGAAGAGGCGTTTCAATTTCACCAAGAATTGGTACGTCCTAGCGAGGTCGTCGGATAATCAGACGGCATAGGAGGTAAGGATCGGGATTGGAGGGTGGGACTGGGTTGAAGAAAGGACGACATGCCTTTGATGGGAACGCGAGGTGAAAGGGTCTCTTCACCGAATTCCTTACAACAATCAAGTCGACAGGAACGCGAACGCCACTTCTCGATGTCTCCCAATCAACGGCAGTTAATGGGGCGTTGGTAATTGTTACTTACAATTGGAAAAGAAGGGATAGAAGGGTAGGTGGATTGGCTTTTGCTAGTAGGGTTGGCCCGACACGCTGATTGGTTCGGTCGCTAATGAGAAAGTCAGCTGCACGCGAACGACACGCTGGTCCAGGTCTCGCTACAACGAAAAGCCCTGGCTAATCTCCCGCGTGGAGTTTGTGATGAAGAGATGCTGAGAGGAGGGGTGGTGGTGAATGAGAGGTAAATGATCGTTGGCTCCCATTGTGGGTGGAAAAGGATCCGGAATTAGCCTAGGTAGACACAATGAAATGGCTAAGACAGCTGCCAAAAAACCAGGGATTGTGCTGCGCAATCTTACGGACGACTTAATTTTCACATTATGCGGAGGGAAAGAGAGAGAGAGAGAGAGAGATATTCATGGCGGTGAGACAGACGGCTCCTTAAGGAATCCATAACGCGGAATAAAGAGGAGGGACCGCGGTTGAAAGACTCCGCAACCAACACAGAATGCAATTTCGGTTTACGCCTGAATAATAGACAGAGAACAGTTAAACCGATTAAGAAACTTAAAGATTCAAAATTATTTTCCTTACCCTCAAACCCAAGCTTAACTACAAGCACAAGCCAATAAATTAACAACATCTGTTTTAATATTTTACTAGACCCGAATTATAGATCAATAAGGTGATGAAGCATTTGTAAGTCTTACTTCTCTTAGCAGATTTGTTGAAAGAGGGTCTAAGAGTATATCGTTCCAACATAATCCAAACCTTACCTATGTGGTTGAAATCTGGGATAATTGATGGAAGTCAACCTCGCACTCGCTGAGACACTTCTGGACCTGGTAGAACGCACCCGACTGTCCAAGAATATCGGGTAACCAATTCCATACCCGCAAAAGCTCCATACCACGATGCCACAACCAGAAATTTGAGTTGTCTCGATAACGGGATACTGATCTTTTGTTTCCTGGGGTTCGGCCAATTCATCTTCTTATCGTGGGTAAAAAACAATGTGTATTCGTCAGACGACATAACCTCTTCTTCCAGTCACAACGTTCCAGGCACCATTGTAGACAATCTTCCCTGTTCTTTGCAGAAATCGGGGTTTTCGTATAGGCATGCAACTGCCTTATCCGCTTCAATTGCTGGCGGATGGTTCTTTTAGATACGTGCAGGAAATTTTAAAATAAATTGTTGCACAGTGAATCCCCTGCTTTTCCCTATAAACTGTCTTTGAGTGACCAGTTACCCCATTTAGAAAAAGACTATGAATCATTTTGTTCAACATACAAAATGAACACAGTTGACCCCAGTTACCCCTTCAATACAAGTTTACATAAGTTTCACTCAGGTTTCTCATTTATTGGACAGGTTTCTCATTGTTATGTCTAAAACAAGGTGTCCTAAAAGTTCCTGTACTCACTCTTCCTGAATTTACTGAGTTCATGAATAAAGTTGTGTACGTACCATTAAAAAGGAATTTGTTGAGGCCACCCATGAGGAATTTATTAGGAACACCCATGACTATGCAAATCCGTTGGCATGGCAATTACTACGTATCAGTTGGTCACGTGACAGTCGGTACCTTTATAAAGCGAGAACACACCTGTCAACTGCAAGTCGTTTGACCATGGGAAAAACAAAGGATCTGAGCGACTTCGAGCGCGGGATGATAATTGGTGCCCGGCGAGGTGGACTGGGTATTTCCGAAACCTCACGTCTTCTAGGCTTTTCCTGAACAACCAAAAAACAACCAGCCAGAGGTCGCAAACGATTCGTCAATGCAAGGGGTGAGCGTAGGATGGGAATGCTTGTTCGTGCGAATAAAAACGTCACGAGTCGTCAACTAACCGTGAAGTACAACACTAGACCGCAGAATAACATCTCCGAACGAACTACACGCCGTACAGTGGCAAGGATGGGCTACAACAGCCGACGGCTAGTCCGGCTATCTTTGATTTCTACCCAAAACCGCAAAAAACGTCTCCAATTTGCCCGTGATCACCAACACTGGACCGTTGACGACTGGAAGAAGGTCTGCTGGTCGGATAATCCCGTTTCCTATTGCACAATGCAGATGGCCGACGCAGAATCCGGAGATAACAGTACGAAGCGATGGACCCCTCCTGTCTGGTTTTCACTGTTCAGGTTGGTGGAGGCTCTAGAAATGTTTTCCTGGCAAACTCTTTGACCGCTGATACCTGTAGAACAACGCCTTAATGATCAGGGCTACACATTAGGAAGGATACATCCAGCAAGGCAATGGTCCGTGTCACAAGGCTCATATTGTCATGGAATGGTTTCAGGAGCACGATAATGAATTCAACTTACTCCTCTGGCCACCACAGTCGCCGGATTTGAACCCAATCGAACATCTTTGGGTTATTCGAGGCATGGATCCACCACCATCCAATAAGCATCAACAGGGAGCAGCTATTGCATCCGCATAGACAAACATCAAAGTACAAAGCTTCCAGCGGCTAATTGAATCCATGCCACGGCGAATTCGTGCTGTTATAGCTGCTACGGGTGGTACAACGCAGTATTAGGGGGGTGTTCCTAATAAACTGACCACTCAGTGTATAACACATGTTCAACATGTCTGTCATCTTTCTGGAGGCATAGCTCAACGCGTTTGCGTCTATTTTGAGATAGACGCACAAGAAGCGACGTCTTGAACTGTTCGTGTACTGTGTGAGAATTTTCTGCGTATACTTTGTTCTTCAAATACCGCCCCCCCCCCGCAGAAAAAGAGAGAAATGGCCAAAGTTTTTTTAAATTTTCAAATTTTGGGTGTACTAAAATTTCCCGGACTCTGATTTTAAAAATTGAAAATTTCAGAATTTTGAAAAATTTTGGCCATCTTGACTTTTATTTCTGTATGCAGGTAATCCCGACTCATTCGAAGAGATGAAATTTGCAATTACACGAACGGTACAAGGAGTCACTCCTGCCATATCAGAACTTAATGGATATTACCGCTGTAATCTTTATGTGTTTGTACAATAAAATCAGGACGGGTGACTACGGGAACTTTTAGGACACCCTGTATTAAGTAAGAAGAACTACGTTAATTGAATAACCAACCGGATCGTTACTCCCAGAAACATAAGAAATGAGAGCAATGAAAGCAACTCGAACCAAAACGCTAGTGGTTGTCTATGCCCACAGAAAACGAGTGACGTTCAATTAATTAGGAAAGGAAAACGAGGAAATTTTAATTAATTCATTCGACGGTAATAAAAATCAAAGCAGGCTCGCAATCAAAGACGCCGAGATCACGTGAAACAAAATAAAACGCAATGGCTCTGAACCAAACAGACGAACCATCAAGTGACAATAAAATATCCACATGCGCTCTTTTTTCCCCCACCAACATTCCACGTTAAAAGCTGCTCAAAATTGGAATGCCGTAGGGAATGCGTAGGAATTCGAAATTGGACTTTCATCCACTTAAATTGGGCGCTGAATTTTAAAACCAGGAAATAGGTCTTCGTGGGCGACACTTCGAAAATGTCACTTTGAATCAACAACAAACTCATTTGTTTACTTTATTATCAATTCTTCTTTCTTTTTCTGTTTCCGTCCCTTATTATTAAGTAGGTGAAATTAGGTTTAGATCTTCTTTCATGCTTATCCCCGATTGAACCTTCATTAAAAAGAAACTTAAAAGAAATTAAATTCAGAATTTTTTTAACTTTCGAAATATTTTGAATCGATCAATGGCTGTAGCCGTGTAAGATTGTAATATTTCCAGGTAGTGAATAGCCAGAGAAGCGGACAGGCCGGTGCATCAGACGGAACGATAGAAGAAACTGGAGCAGCTTTTCTTTGAAACGAAGTTAAAATTTTTACTTCTTATCTCTTTGTTAAGTCCATGGCCTTACATTGGCATCTTCTGATTGGTGGGTTGATTCCATCTTCTACTTATAAAATTTATTTCTGCTTGCCATTCTCATTCATAAGTTTCCCTTAAACATGATGTAATAACTAGATACTCTTGCTCTTATTAGAAGCTTTAGCAATAAAAATACACGTTTGATCTATGCGTTTATCCGGCCATCCGCCGTTTACACAATAACTTGAAAACGGATCAAATTCTTTTTCAAATTCTGTTTTCAGAAATATGACCATCAAAGTCTTAGCTCAGCTGTATCGACTTTTCAGGATTTTACATGTACGCCTTTAAGTCGAATTCACGTGCTACAACAGTGACCGTAAAGAATACCAAGATAATGGCATGTTATATAACAACCGATTCGTCAAGAATGAATACACTGTTACTTTCTGTTTATCTTTTAAATATTGTTGACGTGAGCTCGTGAACGTGACAATCGCTTTGTCGACCCACGATTGCTCAATTGCTCATAATCTATATTATTAAGTAGCGTAAGAATGCTCATAATTTCTACATTTTTTGAGGTAGAAGATTCAAATTCGAAATGTAGCTTACTATGGACATGTCCAACTTCATTATTTACTTTGGTTTTGATTGGTTCTCTGGGGTTTGGAATTACGGGGGTGGGAGTCAGAGGGGACAAAAGATCTATGTTCTATTTAGGTACGTATCTAGATTCCTCTAGGCAAGAACTACATTGCTATGGAGTTTAGGCCCCATTGTTCCAGTGGTGTTAGAGTTGCGGGAGGTGGCAGTCACTTGGTCTTTAGAACTATGGCAATATATGGTAGCATGTGATATGTCATTCGATCGGAAATGATGAGAAAGGAAAGAAGATACGAGCTTTTTTACATTTTCTACAGATTACATTCGAGAAAATCAATTTTTTGATTAAAAAACTTGGGGGGAGGTAAAAAGTGCAGATAAAGGGGTAAAAATAGATGGCTTCACCCTACTTTCGGAGGCGATTAATTTCTTGTTAATAAATGTATAAATGTATTTCTGTTTCTCAGTTAAAGCTCCTCCTTGGACTGAATACAGGATTTTATTAGTATTTAGCTAGACTTTAAATTCTCGAATTTAATGTCACAGCTAAAGCTCCTTCTTGAAATGTTGCACGATTTTATTAAGGTCTAAAGTTGTAAAGAAAATTTATGGATATGTTGGCTTAGTGGTCCATAGTGGCTTAGTGGTCAAAGCGACGAGACGGTTCGAGTCCAGGCCGTGGAATTTTCTTCACTGCTTTCTATATTTAATTCACTATTAAGAGCTTTAGTAAAAAGCGGCTTACAAGAATGCACGCTTGGTCTGTACGTTTATCCAGCACCGTCCGCCGTTTTGCACGATAACTTGAAAACATATTACCTTTTTCAAATTCTGTTTTCAGAAAATGATTATTAAGGTTTTAACTCGGTTTTTCGTGGACCTCTTTAATTTATATCCACGTGCTAAAACAGTGACCGTGAAGAATATCAAGACAATGGAATGTTATATAACAACTGTATGCAATGGGGTATGAAACGCCATGACTGGACACGCAAAGATTGGAAGAAGATTATGTGGTCTTATGAATACATTTTGTTTTGTACCGACGCTAAGCAGGTTTGGCGGGAAACCCATAAAGCAATAAAACCAATATGGCTTATCAAGACGATATCAAGGCTCTGGTAATGTTTTCATAATATGGAGCTTCTTCTGTTGGTTTAAATTAGTCCTCTGATATTCATAAAGGCCAAATAGCTTCATTGAGCATTGTTGCCAACCAAATCCTGTAATGCTGCATTTTTATCCTGCATGTGACGGCTTCTTCATGGAAACAATGCTATTGTTGGTTGAACAGTGGTTTACCAAGTATGAACATGAATTTCGTCATTTACCCTGGCCGCCCTAGAGCTAGATCTTAATCGTATAGAGAATGTTTGGAACATCATTTGGAATCTGCCATTGATTTTTTTGTTCACTGCAATGTGAAGGCAGATGTCACTTTTACACCCCGAGACTCCAGAAACTGCGCGTTATTTTTAAGAAAAGAAATCCATTTGAAGTCGACATAAATGAGCTTAGACGAGAATTCGCGTGGAAAGGGAGCATATAGAAAAAAAGAGCTGGACGTCGAAGCTAATGACAAGAAGATATGATTATTGAAATCCCAGGAATGGGAGAAAAACATTATTTATCATATAAGAAGATTTTGCGAGGAAAAGAGAATTATTAGAGTCTCCTGAGAGTGGGGTAGATCCTAAGAAGATGCTTCACCGAGCAGCAATGGCCTAAGCTTATTACAAGATGTTTAATCCTGGATGAAGAACGAAAGAGAGACGACGATTTGCATAAAGGAAAACGACAGAGGACAAAAGGCACAGCTGCATTCCTCCATTCCCCACCCCCATCCATGCTAATAGAAATGCATCTGCTGCAGCAATGGAAAGATAGAAAAAAATAAGCAGGGCCGAAGAAAAAAGGCAACAACGATGCGCAGATGCTCCGATTCTCTTCCAACATGATGGAAAAGATAAAAAGAGATAGATAGATAGACAGATAGAAGATGGAAAAAGATGGGAATGGTAGTCGTAATGTTCCTTCTTGCCTGATTTCTGTCTCTCTTAAATCTATCCTTGCTCAGTACTCTCTCTTCTCCCGTCGAATAATGTTCTTGTAAAGAAAGGCCCCGGTCTCAGCCTAAATCTAAACTCAAAGCGAAGTAACAACAGGAGGGATGTATGCTGGAGACTTGGGTGGGTATGGGATCTCTCTCTCTCTCTCTCTCTCTCTCTCTCTCTCTCTCTCTCTCTCTTTCTCTTTTCAGCTTGAATACGATGGGGTGATGAACGTTACCGTGACGACCGTAAGCTCGCCGGGGCGCCTTTTCCCTCCGGGACGCCGCGAGAAGAGATACGCCGACCGAGGAAACGCCCGAAGGAGGACTGGCGCGCTAATTCGATTCAATCAATCCAAAGAGAGGCTCTCTTTCGCTTCAAAATGATAGAAAGAATAAGAGAGAGAGGGGTCACTGTTCAAGATCTTCAAAAATAAAGAAAAGAGAAGCATAAACATAGAACTCCCCCTCTCCACCTCGGTAGATGGAAGGACCTTCAAAAGAAACGGATGGCAAGAATGTATGCATATAAAATGGCGAAGGAAACAGGAAAAATTCTATAAATTAAAAAAAAAGAATAACATAAGAGAAGAAATCTACATAAAAAGGTTTTTGTTTGATTTGCTCGTTTTTTGTATTAAAAAGAAAAATTTGAAAGACAGATTCCATTAAGCCATGAAGAAATTTTCAAAACATTAGCATAGAGAGCTCCTATTTGACAGCATATGTTAGTGGAATACTTGAAAAATAAATTCAAATGGTGGAATGTATATTCGCAAAGACATCTACTTTGACATCAAATTAATACTTCTTGAGAGAGAGATTTACAACATCTCTTTTCATGATCTCAGGGTCTTGTATGGCTAAAATAACTGATATCATTTCTTACCTCTTGAAAAGGCAAGGTGCGCTTCCTCGAAAGGATCTCGCCCTTTCTAAATCATCATGAGTACGTCATTTGCATTTCGACGGACGATTTATTATAGCTATTTTTGTTTTTCTAGTCCACCTTTACCTATTTGTTGTCGAAGATCTTAAATAACTATTGGGTCTATTTGAAATTTAACCTAGAAGAGGATAAGCCCACTGAGAATTTGCTTGCTCCTCCAAGATTCTCTGTAAAGGGACGAGAACAAACATCTATGCCTTTAGCGGGATTCGAACCCACGACTCGTTGGGCTGGAGAGCGACAAGGACTACGCGTTAGCGCTCTCGGTCACTAGGACGGCTTATTTTAGTTTCAACTCCTGTTATCATTAACATAATTTATTATTGATTTTTTTTAATATTTTTAAAATTGAATTTTTTATTTTTTTTTGTCTTTCATGAGATTTTTTTTAATAAACACGTTAATCAACAGTGTTTAAACTTGAATTTTAAAAAAATAGATTTTTTATGGACATTACGAATACTTTTTGAAAATATTCTGAATTGTAAGAGGAGTGGAGTTGAAGAGGAGTGGCAGTTGTTTAAAACTGCTGTGATTACTTCGGCTGCTTTGTGCTGTGGTCGTAAGCGGCTGAGTGTGGCGCAGGGCGGTGAGAAAAGGACTGCATGGTGGAACGGTGAAGTCCAAGAAGCTGTCAAGGCAAAGAAGGAAGCTTATTTGCTATGGCTTGCAAATAAGTCAACTTCGAGTCGAGTGCGATACACTGAGGCGCGAAAAGCAGCAGCAAAGACAGTATCAACAGCTAAAGCCAAGGCCTGGGAGAAGTTCGGGGAGAAATTGGAGGCAGACTATGGTTCGGCAAACAAGGTGTTCTGGCAGACCGTGCGCCGCCTCCGTGGAAAGAAGTCTCTTTCATCACAAACTATTAAGAGTTCAGATGGGAGGCTTCTGAAAACGGAGGAGAGCGTATTGCATAGGTGGAAGGAATACTTTGCATCTCTTCTTAATCCGGTGACGACAACAACTGAGACATACGAGATGCACCTTGGAGCGGAGAATAGTCACGGTAGTATCACTGAAACAGAAGTCAGATGGGCAATTAAGTCCCTGAAGATTGGCAAAGCTGCAGGTGATGATGAAATCCGGTCCGAGATGTTAAAGGCCTTAAATCAGGATGATATCCTGTGGCTGACTCGAGTGTGTCAGGTTGCTTGGATATCTGGACAGGCCCCTAAGCAATGGCAGACAGGAATTGTGATCCCTATCTTCAAAAAGGGAGATCAGAGAGATTGCAACAACTATCGAGGCATCTCTTTGCTCAGCATTCCTGGGAAAGTGTTCCCTAAGTGTCTGGAGAAGAGAAGTCAGGAAATAGTCGACTCCAAACTGTCGGGGGAGCAGTGTGGTTTCCGACCTGGCCGAAGCACGACGGATCACATCTTTGCTCTAAGGCAAATCTTTGAGAAATCCTGGGAGTATGCAAAAGAGGTCTACGCTTGCTTTGTGGACCTCGAAAAAGCATATGACAGGGTTCCTCGGGAGAAGCTCTGGCAAGTGTTGCAAGAGTATGGAGTGGATGGGCAATTACTGGTTGCTATCATGTCTCTGTACGAAAGCTCTGAGATGTGTGTCCGGATAAATGGCATTAAGTCAAGACCGTTCACCGTGGGTGTTGGACTCCGCCAAGGGTGCGTACTGTCGCCCATCTTGTTCATTATCTTTATGGACTGGATAGACAGGGGCAGCCGAGGCGATGAGCGTGTTTGTGTGGGCGACTGCCTGGTGGAGAGGTTGCTCTTTGCGGACGACCTTGTCCTGCTTGGGTCTTCTCGCACGAACCTTCAGCATGCACTAGACCGGTTTGCAGCCAAATGTGAAGAAGCTGGGATGAAGATCAGTGTGGCTAAAACCGAAGTTCTGGTTCTTTCAAGACAGCCTGCTCAGTGCGCTCTCCATGTTAGGGGAGCCTCATTGAGACAGGTGGAGAAGTTCAAGTATCTCGGGATTGCATTCACGAGTGATGGACGGCAGGAGAAAGAATTGGATGCTCGGATCGGTGCAGCAAGCTGTGTCAGACGTGAACTGTGGCGATCCGTGGTAACGAAACGAGAGCTGGGTAACAAAGCCAAGCTCTCCGTCTTCAAATCTATCTTTGTCCCCATTCTCACCTATGGTCATGAGGCTTGGGTAATGACCGAAAGAGTGCGATCGAAATGAGATTCCTGAGAGGTGTGGCAGGTGTTACCCTACTAGATAGAGTATACAGCAGCACAATAAGGGAATCTTTAGGTGTTGAGCCGCTACTTCTCCGCATTGAGAGATCTCAGTTGCGCTGGTATGGCCACGTGATACGGATGCCGCAATCTAGTCTTCCTAGGCAGTTGTTATTTTCCAAGCCGGTGGGTAAGAGACCAAGGGGTCGGCCTAGAACCAGGTGGCTAGACTACATGGAGAATCTGGGTTCGAGTCGCTTGGATATTACCAGGGAGGACATGCGCCTGATGGCGGAAGATCGCGATCGCTGGAGATCCTCCATAGGGCTGCTGCCCCCGCGACCCTAACGGATAAGCGGGTTTGAAAAGTAAGTAAGTAAGTAAGTAAGTAAGTAAGTAAGTAAGTAAGTAAGACTGCCCTCAGTTTTACATTCCTCAATTTTTTCTTGATTATGCAATAATATTTTTTTTTCAATATTTCAAAAAATGTACTTCAATTTAATTCAAAATGTATTGGCAACTAGCAGAGGTACCCGGCGTTGCCCGGGATAATTACACTTGTAGGTAAAGAGAACAATCTCAGAAAATTAAATTATAACTCCCAATTGGTTAAAATCAATTTAGCTCTTTTAAAGTCGGACATAACACACAAGATCACAATGTTCACAGAAGTATGGTGCCACTATACACTACAGAGCCAATAGAAAAGCAGTTATCAATGCCTAGCATTTTTAAAGGGAACAACTTTCGGACATGACTAGCAGAAGGAGGTTTCCTTTATTTTTTAAATCCCTTAATGTGAAAAGGCTAGTTAAAAATTTTAAAAAAATTCCAACAAAATTCACTCGTTTGTTCAGCAGCTCGTGTCTTTCACAATAAAAAAAAAAGGATAAAGCCTAAAGACAGGGCTAAGTTAATCGATTGAAAACACGTGCCTTTTCTTTTTTTAAATTCCCACTCGATGTTATCGGATGTATAACTAAGATCTCATAAACTCAGCACAGTTTTTCCTTCCTTCATCTTAAGAAAGCACTCTAGATATTATTTACACAAAAAAACTTGTTTAGCTTTAGAAAATGAGAGTATAATGATAAATATCAACCAGGACAAAAAAAACCTCCCAATCAATAAATAAAGAAATTCATTTTTTTTTTGTTTTCATCAAAGAGTTCTTCATGGCTTGTCTTCTTTATTCCGTGCTAGACAACTTTAATATTCGGTACATGGTAAATATTTGATTTTCACCAATAATTCCTGAAATAAGTTATAAACTGGAATGAATAATATACAAAAATGGCATTCGCCTTTTATTCTCTATTAAAAATAAACCGCGAAAGCATAAAATGACAACCGACTGGGTTATGCTGAATTCTTTCAATAAGAAAGTAAGGCCCTTTCTGCTTATTGGCCTTTAAAGCGTAACTTCATTGCGTGCAACTATCTATTAGTCTTTGTACAGTTGAAGTAATAAAAAATTAGTTGGTGTTTTGTTCTCTTCGTGTTATATGCAGACATACACTGGATAATGAATTAGAAGCGTGTGGGCGTATTTCAGGTGTGTTTGGTGAGTCCAATCATGGATTTGATCAACATGCTGGAAAAAGGAGGACATAACCGACTCCGAAATCGGTCTCATTAATGGAGCTAGTCGACTGGAACCACGATTGAAACAACGAAGCAGCTCATTGGATATCCACAATATTCAACCGTTGAAACAACTGATCCACAGTCTTTGTCTAAAAGGGGTTAACTGTGGCTCAAAGACAATCAGTCATGAGTAAGACCGACTTGTACGGAGAAACAGGACATCAACTGACAAATGATTTTAACCATGGCAGTTCTCGACCCAAAATTCGCAGAACCATGCGCCGGGAATTTAAGCGGATCAAAATTGGCAGTCAAATGCCTAAACGAAGTCTCTTTAATAATTTCACTTTTTGCTTTTTTGATAACTACACAAAATGGCCAATGAATTAGAAACATGTGATAAGCCTATGTAAATTTGCTTTAATTCATTTTTATGCTAAAGTGTTTGTTCATGTGATTCAAGAGTGTACCTATCACCTATCACTAGAGTACAAACCGCATATACAGAGGGTTGTTAGGGATCTATGATAATAATTAGCTTTTTTATATGTGGCGCGCAAATTCATTTCACGTGAGCTATCACGTGGAGTATTGTTAGTGCAGGTTTTAAAATAGTTAGTATTCGAACAGCGAACTAAAACAATGAGTTATGCGAAGGAAAATTGACACGTCAAATTCAGCTATTCCGAAATTATGAAAGCATGCAAGAAGCGAGGCTTCGTAGTTTCCAAGAAAGGGATATCAAGTGTACTAAATAAGATTGGAAGAACCAGAAGTGGCGCCATTCCTGAGGGTAAAAAGCAGGCCAATCCGAAACCATCCACTAGCCGTACTCATAACATCGCCCGGAAATTTCGGGCTCTCGTAACCGTATGTAACCCACCAATATATCGGGCTATTCCACAGAAGGTAGAAACATCTGTGTACACGGTAAAAACAATTATCAACCGTTATTTATAAATGGAGAAGCGGCACAAGAGCCAGGTTCGTAAGTTGTTAACGCGCCTTGCTCAAGAACGACGGACCAACTACCATATGAACGATTAAAAGAGGACATTAACTGTGTAAAAACGATTTTAACAAGGCTGTTTCCGAGGCAAATCTGGCAGAACCATTCGCCTATACGAAAATTCCCGATTTCTGCAAGAACAGGAAAGTTTGTCTACGATAGTTTGGTATTTGGAACAACATGACTGGACACGTGAAGACTAGGCTGACGAATCACCATGCCACATTGTTTTGTACGGATTATAGGCACAGGGTTTGAAGGGATCCCCAAAAAGCATGATCCAGCATGCCTTTTCCGGACAACTCAAGGTTCTGGCAATGGTATCATGGTATAGAACTGGTATTCATGGAAAGTCGGCTGCAATCCACGGAGAACCTGAACATAGTTAACGACCATGTCCGGCCTGCAATAGTACATTTTTATCTTGCATGTGACGGTTCTTGCATGTTCATCACGCAGTAGTAATTCAGCGAGCACGAAGATCCTCCTCTAACAAATCTGCGAGAACTAAGAAAGTCTGGTGAATGTCTGGTGACTTCAATTGACTTACAAGTGCTTGAACACCTTATTGGCTCTATGCCAACCCGCAACCTTACTGTAATTCGGCCAAAGGTGGTCCAATAAAATATTAAATATTAAGTTCATTGGCCAAAGCAACAAGAACTTGCATTAGCAGCAATATTCATGTTAAACACACAAAAGCTGTATGAAGAAAAGAAGACAATAAGAAATGGAGATTAACAGCCCAATCCTTTAAGAGTGGAAATTTAAGAACGCGCCTTCAAAAAAAGAAGGCCTAATAATCTTGAGCCACTGAAAAGAACCCCGTAAAAGGGACAGGCGTGGACTAATCCTCGTCTCGTGGAGCTTAAATCCCCAATGGAGGAGAGAGTAAAGGAGGAGCAAACACATCCAAGTTCAGAGTTCAACATGATAATACGCAGGACGCCGTGATTCGAATGGAGCAGTTTTTGAGCGCCTCCCGATAAAGAGCTTAGAACAAACAACGATTCCTTTTAAAATATTTAAAGTTAAACTTCACGCACTTTTATTCGGCTCGTTCCTGGCTCCTATTTAGAAATACAAATAATTTTTTTTCCTCCTGCGACGTATTAAATGAAGCGGACTGTTTCGAAGCCACTCATTCATTGGTAGGGAGGAGGAGGCAAAGTGTTCGAAAATCTTGAGGTCTCAGCAGCTTTTTTTCTCTTCTATCTCTCTTCAATTGAGCGGCGCTGTTGCCATATTTAAATATGCGTTGGTTCCTTTTTTCCCTTCCTCTTTGCGTTTTTATTGGCGACGAAAAAGCTTTCTGCTTTATCAGCACGTTTTCGCTGCCGTTTCTCAAACTTCACGATCAACCTCTTTTTTCCCCTTCCTTTTCTTTCTTTCTATCTTCTTCTGTCTGGTAAATTTCAACAATAACACTTTCTCGTTCTCTTTCTCTTCCTTAGTAACAATAAGCTCACAAGTCCTAGTAATGGCTCCTTCCCTTTGTGTCATGCAACTGAAGCGTGAATGTGGAATGTAGTTCGATATTTTCGGTTGTATAATCTAATTCGCATAAAATAAATTTCATTTGAATAGGGGCATATGATCCAAACGCTTCACAATAAATGGGAATGGACGTAAAACACAGCAGTAGGCCCAAGATAAGTTTCATATCACTTTCTGCCAAATCAGCTTCTGCTAACGGCTGGAATGTAAAACAGTCACGAATATAGGCCATTTTAAGATTTGACGATGCGTTTTTTCCTAAATGTATATAGAATTAATTATAATATCCCATATTCAATGATGAATCGGCTGCAAGTGTCCCTTTTTGTAGAAGTCCTGTTTGTCCCTAGATGAACTGCTCTACCTCAAAGATGACATAGTCATCTTGAAAACGGCGCAACGCAATATTACTTTAAACGTAGGAAGAGAAAGTCGCTGGGTACAAATTTGTACCCGAGAATCCCCGCTTTGTGGAATGAGTTAGCAAATGTAGCACCAACTTGCAACTTGCAAATCAGTCCGAGAGCCGAATTTAATATCATCAACATTTTGGAACCTTGTCCCACTAAGAAAGCGCTGCAGATATCCGAACAAACGGTAAATTCAGATGGGCGATGCCAGAGGAATAAGATGGATGGGAAAGAACTTCCCAGCCAAGATATGTCATCTTTTTCTGGGTCTGTTGCTGAGTGACCTTCCCTATCTGTTTAGGTGCATCTGAACAGTATACCATGAAGTATTAAGATGCTTGGATAAATTTTTCAGAGGATCTGTTCGCAACAAGTGCACCTGCATTGGCTTTCGTGCATAAAGGGCACTAAAGAGGGCCCCGACCAGAAATTGGGAAACTAACGATACTGCATTTGCAAAAATTGGCGAACTATCGGCCAAGATATTTGCATTTACGAATTTTTCCGGACACGCCTAACCTCAATGAACGTTATAGCGAGTTAATTGGAGTTTTTCCATTCTCCTTGTCAAACTACCTTGAGGGAGGTGCTGGGGTTGGAAAACCCAATGCATTCGAATAATAGCGCAAATACTAATAAATAAATAAATAAAATAATAAACTAAAGGTAACACTTCAATAATTTAGTAAAAGGAAAGGAAAAATTCAACTGGTTAGAGCAGCCAGCGACGAGTCCAGGTCGCGGAATTTTTCCTTCTCTTTTCAATATTTTGGGAAATCCATACTGCATGCAATAGTGAGCTTGACTCTCTCCTCGGGTTGTTTGTCACTCATTATTATTATTATTATTATTATTATTATTATTATTAATTGCTGTTATGTTCTAAAAGAACAAAAGGTTTATAAAGCTATCGTAGCATCATTGTTCAAAAGTTATCCCATGTCGGTATTTTCAGTCCGAAAAAATGAACCAATCAAGGCTCGGATGCAAGTACCTTTTAACCGGATAAGCAGATAGTCAAAATTTCGTAGACGTATGTGAACCTGGCTCGGATAGGGCAGGATCCCGCTCTTACTTAGTTATGGGGAGGCCGTGGCCTGGTGGGTTTTCACTGAACACGCTAGTTCTCTGAAGTTAAGCAATATCAGGCAAGCTAATCACTGGATGGGTGACCGTCCGTGGGCAACATACCACCCCCCCCCCCCCCCCTGTGCTTCGGAAGGCACGTAAAGCCGTCAGTCCCGGCTGCTGCGACTATCTTGCAGCAGTCGTCAATTGTTACCCATCTGGGGACCTAACTCTTCGGTCTCTGGCCATACAAGGCCCTAGATGGATGAATTGTATCCTATTAACTAAAATCTAAACTTAGTAGTCCTCCGTGACATCCTCACAGCACCACGGTAAGTTGCGGACATTCTATCTTGTCTCCAGGATTATGACACACTGCCTTGACCAGCCAGATCGCTATTTTTTCTCCTGGTAAGAAAATGAAGTTAACCTTATTATCTTAAATTACAGACCCGACTATATTGAAACTGATAACGCTATCAAGTGTCTCCCTTTGATATTAACAGTTTTCATACGATGCACATATACACGTTTCTGGAGATATTTCGACATCCGCGTCTGCTCCAGATCCTCTTTAAATAAAACTTATAGCCAAATTGTTAAAACTTTTCCTTTCAATTAGATTTCCTTTTTCAGCAAAGCCCTCTAAATAAATTTTTTTATATCATAATATAATTTCTGTAAATAACAAATTGAACATTTCTAACTTCTTCATGAACATTTCTTTCGCGAGAATTTCATTAAACAATTGTAAAAAACAATGGCAGCGCCTTCCAAAATTAGCACTATAATCGCCAGAACTAGAAAGGAAATTCAATAATACCAAATAGGATTCCGTTTCGAAAAGATAATTCAATTTTTGTAAACATTTCTGAACGAGAAGCGAGTGTCCTTGTATCATCGACAGATAAATAAGTTTACGGGGGAGGATCTCCCAACGACACATGATCCCCTGCAATATATTAGTTATTCAGTATTTCTACACGGATCCAGTATTGCTGCGAAAGCAATGGAGAGAAATATGTTGTTATTCAATTTACATGTACAAACGAATTCAGATCAAATGAGATTTTTTGTTTTTCAAATTTTATTATTTGGCTTCTAATAACAAACAAAAGCAATTTCCATTTTCATAATGGGAAAAGTCGCTACTCATAATGGCTTTTAGAAATTTTAAAAAATTAGTTTATATTTCATTTCATTGTCTTCACTTAAAGTTCGAGCTGAATTCAAAATACATACACAGGCCAACGAAATAGGAACATCTCTTTTAATATTTTATTTGACCCCCGTTGGCCCGAATTGCAGCATCTATACGAGTTGGCAAGGGTCAATAAGATGTTGAAGCACTTGTAAATCAATGGAAGACCAGGCTTCACCAAATATTTTCTTAGTTCTATTAGCAGATTAATTGGAAGAGGATCGTGTTGTCGGGTGTACATTTCCCAAGCATTTTATATATTCGACATCTTGGTTATGAAGCGGCCAGGGTAAAAGCGTCCATCTTCATTCTCTCTAAATCACTGCTGGGTCAACAGTGTGCGATGAACAATAATGTTATCATCTATGAAGAAGCCATCACATGTAGGATAAAAATCCAACAAAGAAGAATGGACTTGGTCGGCAACAACGGCCAATGATCCGTGAAGCGTACCTGGCCTTCCAGGAATGTCAGAAAAGTTCCATCTAGCAGAAGAAGTTCCATACCATGACACAACCCACTAGAAAACTTGACTTGTCTTGATCCATTCATGGGGCACCCACCAAATCCTCTTTCTAATATCGGTACAAAAACGTGTATCGTGATTCGTCAGACAACATAACCTTCTTCTAGTCTTCACGTGTCCAGTCAGGACATTCCAAACCCCACTTCCCTGTTCTTTGCAGAAATTAGTGATACGACTACGGTATTGGATCCGCTTTAATTTCTGGTGCTGAATTCTGCCAGATACGGGTCGGAAGTAGTGTTGGTTAAAAACCAATTTTGCGCTGCAGATGTGCTGTTTCTTCGTACAAGTCGGTCTAGCTCATGATTCATGATCTTTGAGCCACAGTTTCCCTTTCAGACAAACACTGTGGATCTTAGTTTCAATCAGCCCCTTCGTTGTTTGGCTCCACCCAGTCTAGCACCGACGATGAGTCTCTTTTCGAAGTCAGTTAAGTTTTTCGTTTTTCCCATGCTGATCATGTTCGTGATTAGACTCATCCAACCGCTTCTTAAATAAGTATCACTGATCTCAAACTCTTTAGCATAAAAATGGATTTCATTACTTTCACTTACAAGTGTCGTGCAGCAACTTTATCAGTTAATATGACGTAATTTACATCACACGTGGGCGCTAAATTATTATAAATAAACCACTAGGAAACGATATGACCAAGTAGCGAAAAGCTAAACTAATCGCAAAATTTTTGTAACATATTGCTAAAATTTTTGAAAAAAAAATAGAACAGATTCCACAAAATCAAATTAGACCGTCTTGAACTTATTACTCTTATACTGTATATTCATTCATGACACGTTGCTACGAATTGTCTAATTCGTATATTACGTGCAATATTTTAGTATTGAAAATTCCTAAGGGGAGGTATCATAATGGTGACATTGGAACAGGTACTACTGTGTCAAATTCGGCCATCTTCGAATTTATTTTTATTAATTACGCTTATGTATTAATTCATGACTCGTTGTACACAACTTGTTTAATACGCTCATCGACAAAAAAGTTGCACCCATACAAAAGCTTATGGGATGCTATGAGATATTCTGACAAGATCTTAAAGAGCTACATACTAAAGTTCAGTCTGCATGGGATGAGCTGAGTCAAGAGTACGTTAAGAACTTGCAGGACTCCATGCCATGATGTGTGGTTAACGTTAAGAACTCCAAGAAATGGCGGCCCAATATTCTATTGAGAGTTGGTACTTTGTCCAATAAATTTTTTTGTACCCATGCTCATTGTTTAATCATTTGTTGTTGTTGGTGAGTACTAACTTCCTTTTAGATATCTTCTCAATCTGACGATTCCTTCTGGGTGCAATTTTTTTTTGACGATGAGTATACATTACCTGTCATATATTAGCATTCAAAATATCATTAGAACACGTACCACTGATCCAATTTCGACCATGTTCGTAGTTATTAATTAAGCGTTATCTTCATTCATATCAGGCAAGTTTTAGTTATTTGATGTCTTAGGATTGAAAATTATGGTGATAGTAGAAAACATGACGTTGAACCAATTTCGACAATCTTCGAACTGTATTTATCGTTTGGTAAAAAAAAAAGTACTTAATAACATTATATTCGTTCATGATATCTCGATACGAGTTGTTTGATATATTACTGATCATATCTTAACGTTGAAAGTTTCTAGGGGGTGTCATAATGGTACCATTAGAGCACGTGCTATTGTACCAATTTCGAACATCTTCGAACTAGTTCGTACGATGAACAATATTTATCGATTGAAGAAAAAAGATGTTGAAAATCTTTCATACGCTTCGAGAAGATCGAGTTACAGACAGACAGGCAGACAGACACATTTCAGCCAGTAATGGTATAAAGCACCTTTCGGTACTTAGCCAAAGTACAACAGGCGATATAAAAAAACTGCACCCTAGTTAAGTAAGCACAAAAGCAAAGAGAGGGCATTAGATAAAACAGACATCAAGAACTATACAAGGAAATTACCCAACAACTACAACACCAATCGATTTTGCTGAAACGTTCCTTAAACCAAGTGTTGATCTATGGAACTAACTCCTTGATCCATTAGACTTTTCCAAAAACAACAATCGCAGCCTCTTCGCAGTGCTTTGAATCCATTAAAACTTTCTGCGCCTTAGAAAAATACGGGATTAAAAAAGGTTATTCAATAAGAAAACTTAGTGAAAAGGTGTTCCCGTCTCCTCAGTAATTACCCCGCTGACAAGAACCAAGAAAGAGAACGGGAAGAGAATACCCCGGAAAAAATATGGCTCTCGTTTGACAGCGCCACTTGGATGAAGCAGAAGCAGCAGCAGCGAGTACTTAGCGGATCCACCCGAAAAGGAACTGAGATGATTAAAAATTTCAATACATGTAAAATTGGACCATTGAACAGAATCCCGTTCTCTCCTCTTCTTTTTTTTTATCCTGGAACACATTCTTCTCCCAACCCCCTCTCCAACAATTCCCTTCTTTTTTTTCTTCATTCCTCATCCTCCCACTCGCTTCTTCTCCATATGGTTGGTGAGGTTTTTCTTTAATGAAAAAGATTAAAAAGAATCCCTGGGGATCAGAAAAGGAACCCGTTTTTGAATATCATTAATTACCAATTCCAATTCGTTCCTCAAGGCCCCCGCATTCGAACATTAAAAGGTAAACTTTCGTCAGGAGAAGCGCCTTTGATTCCATAAACATCCACTGACGGAACGCTTAATCAGGTTACACCGAGAGCACTCCCAAGACCCCCGCTACAACGAAATGGGAACGGAGGCACTCGCTTTCAGGAGGACGACGAACAGGAGCGACGTCACGCCGCCAACGGCAGTTGCTTGTCGAACGCGAGTTGTTCGAAGGAATCACTTGGAGGCAGGCGTCACAATACAACGAAGAGTAAACAATAGGTTTGAGATATTATAAACAGACTCTCACTCTTCTTTCCTCAACTTCACATACACGCGGTGCCAGGAAGTACCGTTCCATTCACTTTATTCAAAGGGTAAATCAGAAAGAAAAACTACAATAGCTGGAAGAAAATGATTAGACACCTCCTTTTATTAGAGCTTGAGGTTACTCACGACCATCATGTGGTTTGTTAAATTTAAAAATGAAAACGGGAGTATACTCAACTAATTCTCAGGTAAAACGGCTACCAGGAGACAGTTTTACGATTTCGAAAAGACCACAATAATAGGATGCTCCATAGAAAGTATGAGTAAACGATGCATTGTCGACAGGTCGAAAAATTAATTGTGTCCTTTGTCATCAACATCCATGCTGACTACGTAGGACACTTGAAGACAGCCTCTCCGTACCGTGTTCGCGGTGTTCCAAAAGGTAGAAGCGACGAACTGGATACTACAGGGTGAGTCAAAAGTCGCGGTACACCCTGTTTTTTCGTAAACCTTGCAGGAATTGGGAAATCTGAATATTCCAGTAAGGTATAGGTGAGGTGGTCTATCTTTTACGGTATATACCGAACATGGCCGTCATCTTGAAATCGGCCATCTTGAATCTAAGTCAATTTTTTTAAATGGAAAGGAGGTCGCGTGATATATCAAATAACATCAGCATTTTCTGACAATTTCATTCCTGTAAACAGATTTGAAGTAGCAGTTATGGTTCAAAAGTTACAACGCATTTTGTTTGGTATTACAGGCTGGACTGTTCTCCATAAAGGACAGTCATTTAATGTGTTCAACATTGTGTCCCTCTTGGTCAAGGCACATTTGAAGGCGCTGAAATCAATCGTCATGCACTCACAGAATGATTTCCGCAGAAATGTTGGCACACGCTTCTTCAATGCGGTGCTTGAGATGGTGTCTGTTTCTGATTTTCTGTGTATATACGAGTTGCTTTAAATGGCCCCACAGATAAAAGTCAAGTGGTGTGAGATCAGGTGATCTGGATGCCGGTGCTGGAGTATCTGAATCTTGAATGGATGCCATTGATGAGCATGAAGGATTCGTACGATCGATGACTGGCTGATTCCACATTCTGCTGACAAACGTCGTGTGCTGCGTTGTGGGCTCTTGACGAAGGACGCCAAAACCATTGTTGAGGTTATCTCGTCAGTAGCACTTATTGGACGGCCACTCCGTGTCTTGTCAACCACAGTCCCAGTTTCTCGGAATTTCTTAATTAGGCACCTGTTGTGTGAAATTGGAGGTCTTTCTGGGTGCCGGTTGTTAAAATCTGCAGCTATAACATGGAAACTTCGTTCTCCAGACATCAAAATGACTTCAATTCTCTCCTCTGTGGTCAAAGCCATCTTCAGTTACCTGCTACAAAATAAAACAAAATGTGTTGTAACTTTTGAACCAAAACTGCTACTTCAAATCTGTTTACAGGAATGAGATTGTTAGAAAATGCTGATGTTATTTGATATATCACACGACCCCCTTTCCATTTAAATAAATTGACTTAGATTCAAAATGGCCGATTTCAAGATGGCGGCCATGTTCGGTACATACCGTAAAACACAGACCACCTCACCCATACTTTACCGGAATATTCTGATTTCCCAATTCCTGCAAGGTTTTCGAAAAAAACAGGGTGTACTGCGACTTTTGACTCACCCTGTACACTGTCCGGCCACTTTATTAGGTACACCCATTCTAGTAGCGCATTGGGCCTCCTTTCACCTTCAAAACAGGCTGAATTAGTCGAGGCATGTATTCAACAAAGTGCTGGAAGCGTTCCTGATGCATTGTGTACCATGCAGATCATACGTAGTACTCGAACCTTTGACCAGGGTGCAGGCGTGAAGCAAAAATTCCTTTCCAGCTCAAACCACAAATGTTCTATCGGATCCGGCGATTGGATGGGCCATTACAACAAAGAAGTGTGCCATTCTTGAAAATCTTTAAAAACGAGCAGTAACTGAAGATAATGGAGAATTAGCAGACTATTGAAAAAAAAAACAATGGGAAAAAAAAAACGGCAGAGGATGCAGTTCTTTCGCTCGGCGCTGTATCATTTTCGCCAGCGCACTGCTGCAACTGAGCAAGTAGTGAGTGGCTCAGCGGTTATCGAAATTCCTAGGCAGCCGTCGACGATCCAAACATGACAACAGAATTAACGGCAATTGCTAGACTAAACTAAAGTGATGAATGTCCAAGTTTTACTTCAAGACATCGAGAGCAGATTGCTAATTTTGCAACAATAGATTACCAAGTAGCGAATAACCCCACTCAGATTGTTGGAATTGCAGCGCACACAGACACAAACGTTCATGCACATCCACCCTCATCCAAGACGAGACTTGAGCGCCGTTTTCGAAATCGTGTGTTTTGATAAAGTAGCCAACAATTGGGTTGACGTAGTTGCATTGGCGCTTGGGGGTGGAGCAGGTGTATTAATTTGTAGGTAATAAAGAAATAAAGAACTACAGCCATAGCCTGTAGTTCCATTTTCATACTATTTCTCCCACTTTCGAAACCACATGCATTATTCTACAAGCCGGGAATATCAACTAATACCTAATAAAATGGCTGAGCAATATACCTTTAACTTGTATTCGTTTGCTCAAAAGTCTAGACATTTTAGCGGACTTTCTATATACGACGAAGTTCGGAGAATATAATTTCATGAATACCAAATACGTACGTTCAGAGAAATGATATCAGAAGACGACAAATTTAATTCTCCTACTTACCAGATCGCTCGCTACACAAAAGCTTTATTCATCATTTAACTCAGAAAGTGCACGCTAAATTACTGAACAAAGAGAATTTCATAAACAAATCCATCGTAAGAGCTACTAATGTCGATATAATTACATCCGCAACATCATTTAAACTTTTATGACATTCTTCTCGCAAATGGCAACTCTGATTACACTCATAAATGGCCGGAATCTAATTCCTCTCGCTGCTTATTGATACAGTAGGCTATAAATAAGAAAAAAACTTTCCTATAGCAATGGCTAATCTCTCTTTCCATCCGCCCTCTTCCTTTCCATGATTCGACCTTGTTGTTTGCCGGCGACAGCCAAAAGCTCCGCCCGTCTGTTGAGCTTCACTGTAAGACTTGCAGCTAATGCTCACCCACCCCATTATTAATTTTTTTCTCATTTTCTTAATTAATTTTTTCCCTAACGCTTGGGGCCTTTTTACCCTTATTTTTTTGCCTCCACTAAGTTTGAACTTCTATTAATAGATTCACGTCTGCTGCTTAATTACATTAAAATTAATAATAAAAATTATATTTTTAAATTGCAAAATTAACGCATGAAATTTGGAACTGATTAACTGCTACGGCATTGATTAATTATTTTGTAAAAATTTATAAATAAGAAAGTAGAATTATTTACGCTATGTGATCTGATAGTCCTCCGAGTTTACATATTTATATAAGTATACACTGAGTGTTCCAATTTAATATGATCACCTGGACAGTTTAAAGCAAATTAACTATGACCTCATGCTCTTGTCGCCAGAGGACTAGACTGGTATAAAAAAAGAAAGCTCACTGCTTACGACAGTAGTAGAAAGTGAAGAAGATATGGGTAAACGACGCCATTTGCCAGACTTAGAAAGTGGAAGATTGTAAGAGCTCAAAACTGCTGTATTCGTGAAATGTTCAAGAGCAGCTGTGTTTTAAAAACTAGAGTGTGCAGCCAAAAAAAAAATAACTAGGTCTCAGCATGCAACTTGTGGTCGTCATCGATCAGTGAATGCTCGGGCGGATCGGAGAGTGTACAGAATTGTATACAAGACGACAGTGCAGCTAATTACAGCACATCTTCATCAAGAGCCTCTCAAACGATCTTTGAATTGCGCAATACCTAAATAGCGTTGCTAACCAAGTTCATCCTGTCACATTAATGGTTTATCCTAATGGAGACGGCTGTAAGATTATACACCTTGCTATAGTGCAGCTCATATGGTACAGGATTGGTTTCATGAATATTAAGGAGAGTTTTCTTTGCTTAAGTGGTCCCCATAATCTCCAGATCTCAATCCCATTGAGCATTTGTGGATGAAGTTGAAAAAGCCATTGAACAGTTGGATCCACAACCATCAAATCTCATACCAGTGCTATTCATCAAGCATGGTCTCGGAATCCACACGCCACTTATCAACATCTTGTGGAGTCCATGCCAAGAAGAATCGACGCAGTATTAAAGGTAAAAGGTTAGGTTAGGTCAACGAAATGGTCATAATAAACTGGCAGAAATAAAAATTCTCCGAGACCAAATATACAAGCCACCCCCCTGTTAGTAAAAATTATACTAAATGTGGTCTGGAATGAAAGTTCTACATGATAACAGGGTACTGTAATAGAAATAGACTCTCATGCGTCTACAGGGTGAGTCAAAAGTCGCAGTACACCCCGTTTTTTCGAAAGCCTTGCAGGAAATGGGAAATCTGAATATTCCAGTAAGGTATGGGTGAGGTGGTCTATCTTTTACGGTGTGTGCCGAACATGGCCGCCATCTTGAAATCGTTCATCTTGAATCTAAGTCAATTTTTTTTAATGGAAAGGGGGTCGTGTGATATATCAAATAACATGAGCATTCTCTGACAATTTCATTCCTGTAAACAGATTTGAAGTAGCAGTTATGGCTCAAAAGTTACAACACATTTTGTTTGGAATTACAGGTTGGACTGTTCTCCATAAAGGACAGTCATTTAATGTGTTCAACATGGTCTCCCTCTTGACGAAGGACGCCAAACCATTGTTGACCTTGTCTCGTCAGTAGCACTTATTGGACGGCCACTCCGTGCCTTGTCAACCACAGTCCCAGTTTCTCGGAATTTCTTAATTAAGCACCTGACAGTGTTGTGTGAAATTGGAGGGCTTTCTGGGTGCCGGTTGTTAAAATCAGGAGCTATGGCACGGAAACTTCGTTCTCCAGACATCAAAATGACCTGAATTCTCTCCTCCGTGGTGAAAGCCATTTTCAGTTACCAGCTACAAAATGAAACAAAATATGTTGTAACTTTTGAAGCATAACTGCTACTTCAAATCTGTTTATAGGAATGAAATTGTCAGAAAATGGGGATGTTATTTGATATATCACACGGCCCCCTTTCCATTAAAAAAAAAATTGACTTAGATTCAAGATGGCCGATTTCAAGATGGCGGCCATGTTCGGTACATACCGTAAAACATAGACCACCTCACCCATACCTTACCGGAATATTCAGGTTTCCCAATTCCTGCAAGGTTTCGAAAAAACAGGGTGTACTGCGACTTTTGACTCACCATGTATAAACATTAGGGTTACTATAGGTTTTATTTTAAACTATTATAGATGTACACAAAATGTAAAGTAGTATAGATGGGCTTCTGCGTAATACCTTTTTGTTTGTATTAGCAAATTGTACATGCTCTACAGTAAGTGTGCAGTTTTTATCATGCGGCAGATATCTATACGATAGTCTAACTCTTCCCAAGCATGTAACGAATTTGCTGTCAAAACTTGCAACAGCTTGACACAACAGTCGATGTAAAGTGATGATAAATTGCACTCGTGCAAACTTTCCCTCTTACTCAACGCTCCTACATATATTGGGTATACATCTATTTAAGGTTTCGGTTTTATGATGTTGGAAGCGTCTTACTTTAAATATTAACCCAGTGTATAAGATCATCCATAATGACCAGAGTTATTCTAAATTAGTTACCCAAACTTAACATTTCATAACTCAACATACAAACACACTGGGCAATGATATAGAAACATGTGCGGCGAATTTGATTTAATCCCTAATTATGCAAAATAGTTTGAGGTCATTTTATTCAAGAGGAGTTGGGTGAGTCTAATCGCATAAATTGATCAGCATGGAGAAAAAGAAAAACTTCGAAAAGGGGCTCATAATTAGTGCTCGTCTAGCTGGAGCCACGAATGAAACAGCGAAGCAGCTCACTGAATATCTCTAATGCCACATCAATAGCATTCAACCGTTGAATAAATAACCCACAGTCTTTGTCTAAAATGGGTAGGTGTAGCTCAAAGACAATCGCACTTGAGGGAAGTCTTGTACGGAGAAATAGGACGTCCACTGAACGGTCGACAAACGATTTTAACTAAGGCTTTTCCCGACCCATATCTGGCAGAACCCTACACTGGAAATTGAAACAGCAAAGAACGGGCAAGTTCGTCTACATTGGTGTCTGAAACGTCGTGGCTGGACATGTGAAGTCTGTAGGCAGAGGGTTTGGCGAAATGAAGCAATGGATTCAGGACGCCTTGGGAATATGACATAAGAATCCGATGGCGGTACTATGATATGGTATATTCCCTTGATATTCATGACATACTTTTATCCTGCATGTGACGGCTTCTTGATCAATGCTACTGTTTATCGCGCAAAGATGATTCAACAGAGCCGCCCTAGAGCCCAGATCTCAACTCCTTTGAGAATGTTGAGACACGTTAGAACAACAAATCCGACAGTAAGGTCCTCTTCCAACAAATCTGTCAATTGAAGTAAGGAAATATCTGGTGAACATCTGGTCTTTCATTGACTTACAAGTGCTTCAAAACCTTACAGACTATATGTCCAACTATTATATGGACCAAAGGGGGGAGAGTTCAATAAAATATTAAAATGATATTTTTAATTCATTACCAATGAGTGTGTATAATCAGATAAGTAAAGCTACAAAGAATAAAGAGTATCCAAATCATTAATCTCCAAACAAAAACCATCGAACACGTACTGAAACAACAACAACAACAACAACAAGAACAGGTAATCGAAGTAATTCATTAATTTCGTATGCCGCGTTTAAATTTAAATAAATTCTCCGCACGAGTGAGCTACTCAATAAGCCTAACCAAATGCACATAAATCATATTCCGAGAATAACAATAGTAAGGGAGATTATCATAAGCTCGAGTTTCATTGGCATCCACGTGTGCATAAATAAATCAATCACGTTTCAATTCAAGCAACGGTTAAAACAATTAAAAATGGATATCGATAATTGATGGAAATGCGGCATTGCACTACTGTTCCAAGGCAATATCCGATAATATTCGAGAGAACAACTATTATTATTGGACACTACTGCTGCTGCATTCGGTACAATAGAGAACAAAGATCGCAATCTCAAAGTTTCAAATGAAATTGAAATTCAAAATGTAATACAATGAAATACGTTGATTACATTGCGCTAAAGAAATGATATCGCATTAGATAGCGAGTTATTAAATAGTTAAATGGAGCCAATATTGAAAAGGATAATTATAATTGGTTAGCGAAAAGCATTTTATATACGTTGATCTACTTCTCCTTCTATGAACATTAACTCTACATTTGCATTGCTAGATCAAGGCGGCTGCCATGCGAGGATGAATTTCTAGTTTCCCAAGTCCCTGAGCAGTCAAAAAGTGAACCATATATCACTGGTCTTCTTTTGTCGTCCTCCATTTCTCATGTTGGCCGAGCACGCGTACGGTAACCCTATTTCCGGCACAATAAACAAACGACTGGTGCGCAAGTGCATGTTATCAATGAGTATTTCTGAGCCCCCGAGAGATGTCATTACAATCATCATACCCTGATATTTACCAATTAACGTTTCTTGAGATTTAGAATGGTGATCTGTTTTCATTTAGCTGCCCCTTACAACTCCATTTCACATTAATGAAATATTCGCGTTTTCAACATGGAACTAAACTTTGGAAAAGCATTGTTAAAACAAAGTAGCAAGTGAACCACTCCTGTTCGGAAAATCGTTTCTAGGAAAACGGAATAAGTTTATAGAATCTCGTTCAAATCTTACAATAATAACAATCTAAACAAATATTTAGATCTTTATTGAGTAGGCATCAATACGGAGTAGCATCATCTTTTGCTCGATTTACGGCACGAATTCTTCGAGGTATTGATTCAATCAGAGACTTGCACTGGTCTTCCTCGAACTCACTCCATACTTGTTGAATATTTTGTTTCGATTCATCCCTGGTGGTCGGCAGGAGAACGAGAGGGGGATCGCCGACATCCCGCCCGAGGCACGTTAGAGATCGCCAACTTCTTCGGATCGACGAGGTGCTCCGTCGACAGAGAAGGCCGTCACGCCCGCCTGCCGAAACCTATGATGGATATGGACGTTCCCGATGCGCAAGAAAAGACATTGCTTTCCAAGCCGACATCAACGACAGGCGTCCAGTGAAATCGTACCCCGCCCCGGGCACGAGAACAGTGCCATTGCAAACGATACCAGAGGCAGCTAGCTATCTGGCAGCGAGTGAGGAATCTCGAGACGACATTGCTGTCCAAGTGACCGTCGCCTTAGAGGACGTGATTTCACCTGATCTCTAAACACCAGCCCACGCAGGACACAACGCAGACGACCCAACACGAAGCATTACCGAACCCGACATTCTCCCGTGGAGGCTGGAGACGCTGGAAGTGATTCTCCCCCTTTCCATTATAGCCGGCAGTAGCGTTGGGCGCCCACGCGATTGTCCGCGCTTGGACTTTGGAGCAGCTTCCACTGGTAATATTAGTATCGTGTTAAGAGTTGTATGCCATTGCTTTGTGTGTCTCTTTAGTAGGAAAACTTATCTGCATCATCATCGTTTTAATTCATTGTTCTATTTCATACAGTCTCCTCTTCACGGTCGACTTACCCCGAGCGGTTGCCGCTGTCCAAGATTGCGGTGCCTAGTGGTCCAGGCCTTCACCCCACGTGGTCGGAACCCCTCCTACGTCGACTTACCTCAGAGCCACTTCTGCCCCGTTAAGACCTTGCAAGTCTGAGATATAACACGCACGCTGTGGATCCGAACCTTTCACCCCAGGCAGCGTCAGCACTTGAATTGGACTGATTGCAGAATTCCTATATTCATTTATTAATACTATTTATCTGGCGAGAAGTCCAGATTTGTATCGTAACTGTTACATTTATTAAACTTATCATATCTAATTCATCACCTTGTCCCGCTCTGTTCTTTTAAACAAAAATCCCTGACATATATATTTAGATTTATGAATTAATTCTGGACTGCGAGCAGGCCATTTCATAACAGGTATAGAATTGACATTAAGCCATTCTTTAGTATCTTTTAAGCTATGGGCCGGTGCATAATCCAATTCGGACCGCAAATTCTAGAAACTTCCTCCAAAACATGATTGTCCAACATTTCTTGATACTCCTTGGAATCCATTCTGCAATGTACAAACGCCTATGTGGACGTATCAATTATTCCGAACGCTCTCCAGAGGATTATTGACTCTTCTCCCAGCCTTCGTTTAGAGAACACTTGATTTTTTTTTTTTGCGGAAGTCGTGATATAGTAATAAGCCCATCCATCTTGGGCCACTTCGATCCACTTGTCACTTCATGTTACGCATTTTCTGTGACGTTTATGTTTTTCAATAAGTAACCGGATTCTTGCAAAGCTCTTATATCTCAGATGTACTGATGATCCAAGAGAACACAACACTAAAGTTGTACAACAACACTAAAGTCACAGTTCACGCTGCAAAGCTCTTACTGAGGTCTGCTTCTGAGAAGCTGCTCTCCGGATGCAGCTATGATTACGTTCGTTGAGCTTTGGTTTGGGTCTTAGAGTTTTCTTTAGGGCATTCGACATCCTTCCTAGTCAACTACTGAGCAACGGCTAATTTCCCTTCTTCAGAACTGCAGCAATTTGTCGAACAGATTTTTCTCCAGCAGCTAAGGCAGCGTCTTTTCTGTAGGCATTTTTATTATTCAACAACCCCATTTGCTCAAATGAATTGAAAAATAAGGTGGCGTTCTCAGAAAACCGAACTGTCCGCATTAATATGAAACACCTAGTTTTGAATTTTGTATGTTATTTGTTTGGTTTGTTTTACAATTTGTTTATTTAAGGAATTCCGTCAGCATTTGAATAAAGATAACATTCACATTATGATGTTATAAAAACAGATAAAATAAAATAAAAGCTGACCCCAGCATTTTTGCTGTAAAGCGCATATTGGATTCTTTCGATCAGCGAACTGCACTAGAAACGCATCTTCAATCTCCGATGGTTACACGCATATAGACATTCACGAACGGATCGATTTTCATTAAAATTTAAAATTTTCCAGACAACATTTCATGTTTAGCGTACCAGGGAAGCATTCTTATTAAACAACGACGACAATGTATTCGCTTGAGCAACAGCACGCTCACAGCAGGAAAAGACAAACGAAATCTCGAAGGAATCCAGCGATTTGAGCGATTCCGCAGTGTCCAATAGACGCTCACTCAATGTGGGCCTGATTGATAGGTGAGCCCTAATGGGCATTTGGTGATCTAATCGACATCGATAGCCCCTATCCACCCACGGACGTGGAACCAAAGAATCTCTCTCCGGACTCCCCGATGAGTCTCCAATGCAAATGCTTCATCGCGGCTAATTACCTACAAAGGAGTCCCGAATAGAGGGTTCCCTCCCCTAAACCAATGAGTATAAATGAACTCGGCTCTTTGTCCAATCATCCGTCATTGCAATTCATCAACTGATCGGGGACGAAGTTCGACCACAAACCTGTGTTCGACGCTTTCATTAAATTCTACCCGCAGCGCCCAGTCGGCTATCTGATTTGCCTTGACACCGTGTTCCTTGTTGCGCAGGTTGTTATTCCAATTTTCCTATGGAGATACAGACAAGTCCGAGCCCCCCCATCTCTCAAAACATTTTGAAAGGATAATTCATTAAAAGAGAAATCCCATCCACTAGGAGGCAAATGAAGAGGACCGAAATGAAATGGGAGGCTTGTGGATGATTCAAGAAAATACCGCAAATAATATTAAGAGACTTTCACTTGCCAACCCTAAAATTCGCGTTAGACTCGGACACTAAATGCTAATTCTCTTTGAAGTATAAAACTACAAATCCGCAACGGAATTAAATCCTTTTCATTTAAAATTTCTACGAGTTCTCTAAGTCTCTTTCATTCCAGTGACTTCTCAACTTAAAGAGTTAAAGTTCGTTGGACGAAAGTTTTTAAAAGCCTTTCATTTGTACACAATCAAATTTAAACTTCTTTGTACACAATTTTTATATACATTTTGCAAAGCTGTACACGTACAAAGTGCAGTACGACGTGTTTCATCCACGACAACCAAGAAGTTTAGAGCAAAAGCTGTTGTGAAACCTTTTTCAAAGTATTCTCCATTGGAAGCTAGTCAAAAACAAAATAGTTTGTAACTAGCCGACTCCGGAGACACCCGAAATGATGTCCATGAATCGCAAGAAAATCGAACCCACGAAGCTCATTTTTCAAGTGAGCTAACACGAAGACTTCGCAGATAGCCAGGTCCGGCGAGTAAGGTGGATGGCGCAATCGCAAGACACGCTGCTCCGCAAAAAAACTCCAATCTGCCTGAGTTATCCGAGAGACAGCAAACATCCAAATCTAATTCATGGGAGCTTTTCTCACCAGTTTCGCAGCACGTTTTCAAAGAAATGGTTGCCACATGACTAGCGCAAGAGAAGAAGCTAGCAACCATAACCAGCTCTTCGAGTTCATTTCGGTTTCTTCGGCGGAGGATTTCCTTTATGGCTGCTCTTTAGTCTCAGGATCATAGTGATAAAGCCATGTTTCATCTTCAGTTAGAATGCTGTAAACTGACCATGAATCGCCTTGACAATAGCGACAATTGGATATACTGATGCCGTCTTATAGCAAAAAAAAAATTCTTATCCTTCACGCGTGTTTTTCAAAAGAAAAATTCCCAGTATTTGACTGAATGTACTAAAATCAATAAAACATCAAAAACCTTCATTCCCACCTTCTTCTCTGCGATTGAGATACACGCCATTTTTCAAGTCAGTTGTGGCTTCACAATGTACGGAGGAACTTCGGAATCATGAATTATCTAAATTTCTATCGGTTTGTTTATTTACACATCAAAACAATGAATACTTTGAAAGCATTCTGGACGATAAAGAGTAAAGCTAAGTATGTAGAGCTGTTCGAGACTAGAAGCGAAAGTATTTCTTTTGGCGACTAAAGTGAGATTCAATTTAAGGGAGAGTTAGTGACATCATCACCTGAGAATGGCTTCCTGTATTCCTACGCATCTATCGCTATTCCAGCTTCCAACTTTTAAAACTTATTTCCTATCGGACATTTTAGTTAATAATGTTAAAGTAATAAACTACGTTATTTATTATGTGCACGAAATGACAGTAAGAAATGTGCTCACAGGGAAGAAAGCTGAAATAGCGATAGATGCGTAGGAATACAGGAAGCCATTCCAGGTGATGAGGTCGCTAACTCTCCCATTGCAATGGTGTCAGCTTAATATGAATCTGAGTGTAGATTTCTGGCAAGTTCTCGAGGCAGAATATGACGCCCTGTTCCGCTGATTTCCTCAAGAGCAGGGACGGGAGGGCCAGAAAGCAAATTTTCAATATCCCGACGCATTTTTCTTAGGAATGTTAGATAAAATCGAGATAGTTTCTAATGACACACAGGGTGTCCTTAATTAAAGGACCCTATTGCAAAGCCGCCTACAGGCGAAACTAGTCATCAGAAAAGTGTGTAATTTTGTGGAGGACATAACGAAGGGATGGGAATTTGTTTCAGGAAAAAAAAAATTAGTTACGAATTTCGCCACCAGAGGGCGTTTTAATAACTAATTACACATTTAGCCACACGTGTACAATAGTTTAACAAATTCAACATATGTAAAATGCAACAAATTACAACATAACATGTTCCACATGATGGCCATCATTTTCAGATACCATCTGAAATCGCAAGATGGTATGTTCCATAGCTGACCGAATTGTGTGCGGCGTCCAAGTGAAAATGCGCTTCGTCTTGTCCAGAGGATATTCTGCATCGACTTCAACGCGAGCAAAAATCTAAATTGAGAACTGGAGTCGATCGTCACTATCATGTGGAAGCACCTGCTGCACAAGTGAAAGTTTGTACGGATAATATCGGAGGATATTTCGCATGATCTTATGGACTGTTGAACGTTGCCTATCCAACGCCTGTGATATAAGCCGGACAGCGGTGCTACCATGGGAATTTGCATATCTGTCCTCTTCCATCTGAAGCGAAACCTCCTCTAATGCGTCTGCAGACACGGGTTTCCTTCCTCTGCCAGGACGATCCTGTTTCTTCAAATTTCGTTATAATTTTCCGAAGGTTTTTCACATTCATGGGACCTTTTCGCATCCCCTTCAAAGTCCGAAATTTCCGTAGAGCAACTACTGCGGAATTACTGTTTTGGTAAAACAATTTCACTAACAAAGCGCGACCTCGTAAACTTAACGCCATTGTGAGCGGCATACATATTGAACACAGGATCTCCGCGAATGTTCCTCGATTTTGTAGGTAATGGCTGCTGCGTGACGACACACAAATTTACATTTTTACTACTGGTATTCAACATAAATCAACTTCTGGTGGCAAAATTTCAAACTTTTTTTTTAATTTCACTGAAACAAATTCCCTTGATTACGTCTTTCACAAAATTTTACACTTTGCTACTTACGTAGCTTTTGTGCCACTTACGTAGCTTTTTTGCGTACATTTGGTGATAGAGTGAAGTGTTTGATTGGTTCCCCAAAACTGAAGCAACCATTCAATGAAAAACGTTAAGGTGTCCCGCGCAATCAGGCAGTTCAATATTGAAGGCGCCCTGTCAGTAGTATAGAAACTGCCAAACTTCCGGGAAGATGTAATGGCAGATTCCAGAAAAACGTTTACCATAAACTTAGAAAATAACACTCGGTGGTACTCTTTTCTTAGAAAAAAAGTCTAAAATCTAAATTGCACTTAAAAATACATGTCTTCTCTACAGCTTTTAAGAAATCGGTCTGAAAATAATGCAGCATGTGCCTTTGAAAAACTTGGCATTGATGTAAGCAGAGTGAGGTCATGGTAGTTACCTAACGTTTCCGAATTTTGGAGTTTTTCATGAATTTATTTACTCTATGCATTACGTGCCACAAACTGAATAGCAAGACCTGCTGTATCAGGCGCGCTTCTGCTTGAAATGAATGAAAGAAAACCAAGTTCCAATATTAAAAAAAGCAATAAATACAAACTGGTATTAAGATAAACATGGAAATCACATTAAATCTTATCTTTCCTTCCCAATAAAAAATACGAGTAAAGAAAGCCCGGTATATTCAAGCGCTGTTCGACTCCATTATTTTAGTCTAAAGTGACGACGATAGGCCAAAAACAAAAAGTAAATCCTTCAGCGGCGGCGGCAACAACAACGTGCGATTTTACACCAACGGCGCCAGAGTGCAAATGACACCGCCAGAGTCGCCGGCAACGCCCGCGTTCGCAAGGACACGTGCCTGTCCCGAGCCGCACTCCTTCAATGGCGCCCTAAGTTCAAGCCTAATGTAAACTGACAAATATCGATCGGCGCCGACAACACAAACCAGCAGCTCAGGGCGAAAACTTGCAAATAAACGGGAAATTACGTTCAAACATCATGACGCAGACTAGGAAAAATAATTACAAATCGATGCACTTTTCATAAGATTAGGCCTACTGGTTGTGAAATTGAATGAACGTAAACAACGCTGTCGACATCAGTCAATTCACAAGGGGGTCTCTCTCCTCCTGGAAGAGCCATTTAACGAAAACTGGATTTTTGAAATGGAAAAAAAATTATTTTATGTCATAAGCAAAGGAAAAAAAATCAAATTTTTAGTATTTCTACACAATCCCCAATTGGGAGAGCAAAAAAATATCGTTTTAATTAATTAATGAAGAGAAATAGGTCGTCTTAGATATTAGTGAGGTTCTCCCGAACACTGAGGTTGAAATATGCGGAAGCACCAACATCCATAAACCACATTCTTGAAGGACTGCAATCGTGTCACTGATGGTTTTGTATCTTTCTAGTGGAATAACTCATCATCCCCGCAGTCTGTCATAATAAATTGGACAGAAGATTCGATCATGTGACTTAAACCAGCTGTAGGTATGCAAAATACCATTGTAAAAGAGATAGCGCATTATGCAGAGATGGCAAAATTCGTTAAGGGCGTAATTCTAGGATTCCACCTTAGTGGATCGTCCTGCATAGAAATTGCAGCTAAGCTAAACAAGCTAAAACCACTGAGTAAGTGGAAAGTGGAGAGGCATTGCAAGATTATTGAACGTTCCGGGCGACCGAAAGCTCTGACCAATAGATATCGCACGATCCTGAAACTTGAAAATGTCAAAAACCGGACACAGGCGATGGCCATCATCTGACAAGAATTTCAGGCTGCAACAGGAGTATCCGTTTACATTGGAACATTGCTTATAGATGCCCATCACCTTGGATATTCAGTCGTACTTAGTCTCATATACGACGACCACAAAGTCTCTGGAGCAGTGGAAATCAGTTCTGTGGAGTGAAGAGTCAAGGTTCGCACTGTTTCGATTCGATGGATAAGCGTGGCAGGTACCCGGGAACGCTTTCTGCCAGAGTGTACCGTAATTTTTGGATTATAATGCGCGCATTATACAATAAAAGAGCTAAAGAAATCGTCACTGCGCAGTATACAAAAGTGCGCATAATATTTCGATTTTGATGTGAAAATTCCAAACTGTCCGCTCTCAATGGGAGGAATGGATGCAAGAAGGAGTGTACACTTGCGTCGGGCGACTTTGCCAGAAGTCTGCCAATGGCTGTACACTGCTCGGCAGCGAGTTAAAATAACCATAATCAAAAATGCCCAGGTAATGCTATTGAGGGTTACGAGAAAGATGAGGAAGACGAACAAGAGCTAATGAAACTTAAAGATGAACTGCCTGCTGATATTTTGGAACTCTTCTGTTCTGAAAGAGACCATTCTGATTATGAAGGAAATGAATAATAAATTTTTAATTTGTAATATGATATCTATTTTTTACAATAACCTGGGTACGCAAAATACACGAATGCGCATTATACAGGGGAAAGTTTCCCAAGCATACAAATAAATTAACTGCGCATTATACACAGTTGCGCATAATAATCCAAAAATTACAGTGCGGGGATGTTTCACGTACTACGGTGTCAGAACACTGATAATGAACTCAGTCATGCCTAACATTCTGGACAATGAAGCGCTCCAAACACTGTGGAATGGTTCCCTGTTACGTCCAAGATGACAATTCCAAGTTTCATAGCTACTAATATGAAGAGAACAATCTTCAAGACAACGCCCGACCACATATCTTGTTGATTACCATGCATAAAATCCATCTATAGGGCTACAATGTGCCTCCCTGTCTTCAGGGACGAGTTAGAATCATTAGCGCCCGCCTGCAGGTAAGAAGAAAAACAAGGGCTGTTTCTTTATTAGTGGCAACAGGGTCTGACGATAAATAGACTCCTTCGTCTAATGCTCCGCGCATGTGCTGTGCTACGAAGAATAGCGCCCGGTCTAAATACATGAAAAAAATTACATCGCGATGGGTTCCACATAATTTGACGGAATTGCAGAAATGGCAACGATATGATGCTGCGCAAATGCTGCATAGTTACAAATCGATGCACTTTTCGTAAGATTAGGTCTACTGGTCATAAAATTGAAAGAACGTAAACAACGCTATCGGCATCACTCATTTCACAAAAAGTGGGTTTTTTTAAATGGGGGGGAAATAATTCTTTTATCAAAAGCAGACTAAAAATATTTTAATCAAATTCTATGCAACTCTCAATTGGATGGAAAAGAAAATATCGTTTTAATTAATTAATGAAAAGATATAGGTTGCGATCGATAAACACCAGAGCCCTAAAATGCCTATACGATGTCAGGTTTTATTTTTTTTTTTCAGGAGACAAAATTTTAAGCAAGGGGTAGAGGAAGATGAAAATTGTCAAAGAGATCGGTGGAGAAAAGGAACTTGAAGAAGAAAAAAAAAAAGAAGAAGAGGGAAAAAAAAAAAGCGAAACCGACCGGAGATATGCACGAAAAGATTTTCAATTAACTATTGGTGAATGGAAACGCAAAGAGATCCGACCACAGAAGATACTCCTCAATGAAGAGAGAGCTAGTTCCCTTCAACCCCAATGGTCGTCGATGTAATTAACAGCCAACTTGGCCTCCTCCCCACCCGTGTTTGATCAATTCGATTTTGCGCTCTACCGCAATCGTTGTGAATTATGGGACGAATGCCCCTCGTGTCATCTCGACTCCTGTACATAAATTTTGAGAGGCACGTGCGCTGTCCGCACTCTCCTCAGGTGTTAAGATATGCACAATGCGATGCCTTCAAACTTTCACTCTTTCACCGCGGAAGTTTACCATTCGAGAATAACGAATCAACGTTCCACCAGGCACCATTTTGAAAACGCACGACAACTTTCACTTATTTTTTCATTTTATTTATGAGTCCCCTCTCTCTCGAAAGACTTATGATCCAATGGCCAATTTATTATGATCATTTCCTGAATACTTCGTTGCACCATCTTTTGCCTTTATTCCTGCGTCGATTCTTCATGGCACGGACTTCACAAGATACAGGCTTGATGAATAGCACTTTCCAATTGCGTGAGAAAATACTCAATGGGATTGAGATCTGGTGTTTGCGGGGACCACACATGCAAAGTAAACTCTCCTTCGGCTGGACGCATTATCTTGTTAAAGTGGCCGTTTCAATAGGGATAAACCATCAACCTGATAGGATGAACTGGTCAACAACGCTATTTAAATATGTTGTGCGAATCAGAGATCATTTGAGAGCATCCTTGATAAGATGTTGCTCTTCTGTTGTCTTTTATATTTTTCGATACTCTGTTTCGCCCGAGCATTCAATAATCGATGACACAAGTTGCATGTTTTTTGGCTGACAGTCCAGTTTTTCGACACTTAAACAGCTGCTCTTGAACATTTTATGAATGCGGCAGTTACGCTGACATTCTCTCGTGGCTCCGGGCACATGGCATGAATGCTTCAGCCATTTCTTAATTTTTAGGGGGGAAATGAATATCTCTAGAAGGGCTTAACCAATTTTCATGAAATATACGAAAATGCATAGTTTTAGGATTCCTCTAACTATACAGGGTGTATCTAAACTGTCTGTACTAACTTACAGCATGACTTCCTTGTAGCCAGAGAAGCAATATATGTCCCATGAATATAGGATCACAAACGCTTCCTTCTGGAGATAGAACCGTGCGACGTTGTCCTACACGTCAACTGAACACAGTTACGTTGTATGCCGATAATCGAGCTTTTAGAGGATGTGCTGTTGTCTGTACGACAACGTATGTGGTTCATGCATGACGGTGCACCACCACTTTTCAGCCAACTCAGTAGATACTTCTTAAGATGCCACCTACCCTCGTCGATGGATAGGCCGTGGAGGACTAATACCGTGGCCACCACGTTTGCCGGATATGAATCCCTTAGACTTTTTTTTGTGGGCCCATTTGAAAACCCTTGTTTATTCCACCCCCGTACCAGATGTTGATACTCTTCGCCAGCGGATCGTGGACAATTGCGACGTCATCCGTAACACACCCGGTAATTTCCAACGGGTTCGCCAGTCAATGCAACGGAGCGTGCAGGCCTGCGTGGAATTTAACGGAGGTCATTTCGAGCATGTACTTTAGCACCTCTGAACTGTTCTGTTACTGTACAAGCCGGAAATAAACCTAGTTTGTAACGTTGAA
>JAHWFO010019665.1:1523915-1539389 GCA_023313115.1 Rhysida immarginata | reverse complement strand
CTTAAGCTCCTTAATTGGAACTATACGACTATTATCAAGCATCTACAAAAATAAAGGAATTACAAATCTCAAGAGCATACCTAAGCTACATCATAAATAGTGAAGCAAAGAATCAAAAGCAATACTCATTAAACCCTCCAATACAGCGAAGGCTAAAAATCAGCCCTAAAACCGTAGGACGCTATATAAAGTAATTCGGCAAGACTAGTTCATAAGTTGGATGTACCGAGACAAAATCGAAAAGCGTCGTCGCCGCTCATGGCCACTTTATCTGATGCTGCTCTTAATGCAAAATTTCCTACATGCCAATAGGGTGTCTTTCATCGGACCTTCCCAGTGGATGCCATCATTTCCAAATGCTAATCAATGTGATTTCTGGTAGTGGGATACCTGAAATTTAAGTTAAACAAGAGGAAAATACTGCGGACTTAAACGAGCTGTAAAGGAAGAGCTCAAGTCCAGGTCGAATTGATGCCACCAAATCTACTATGCAAAGGATGGCTATATCGATAAAATTTGAGCATTCTCTATAGAATAGGGCCATTTGAAAAACGTTCAATAAAAGCCTCATCCTATACACTATTAATATTATCATAAAAATATTTTATGATATTTTTTAAAAAAACATTTCTACAAGTCTCTCATGGAACTCAACAATTGTTTCTCCTTTTCACCTCGTACTTCACCAATCCCCTCTTCTTTCCCTTCCTTCTTTCCTTCTCCCTACTTTTTGCTATTTTTCTTCAATCTCTCAACAACTTTTAACCCTCTTCTAGCAGGAGGGTAAGGATATTGCCATTCTCTATCCCACTTCCGAGATCCTTCGCTCCATTTTCACTGCACTGGCCGCATCCTCTCTTCCCCACTCCCCCACCACCATCTCTTCACTTTCCGTTTCCCGACGACGCAAAAGGGCATCAACGTCATCAGAGCAGATGGCGCCACCACTCGGAAAACAGCTGAAACGGCAATGGCAACACCCTCCTCGCATACCCCTCGCTGAATAACCCCCAACCCACCGCCTTTCCTTTCCTGGAGGAGGCGAGGGGGCCAGGAAGAGACGCCCATTAGATGAGAAAACTCCGCTGCTGCTGCTGCTGCTGCTGCTGCTGCTGCCACTCGGCTGAAAAAGAGGGCGCACTTACCACAACGCTCGGCAGAAAGGAAGTTCTTTATTTTTTTTTTTGAAGTTGCAAATAATACAACGCTTCATAAGACAGAGAGACTAAGTTTCTCCAAATAAAAAGAATTTCCCAAAAGGAATGACATCAGTTACCACAAAAAAGAAGCTTACGGAGATTGTCAAGCGGGGAAGCTCCCAGGACGCGCCTCTTAAGTGCCCAAAATTAAAACTGAAAAAAAACTTGAACGTTTAAATTGAATTCTAGGTGTTGAGGTACGTACTTCCATGCAATAAATGAAATTCTCTTAACTGTTTAATTGTTATGGGGAATTATTAAGCATTGACGACATATCATATCGATTACGTGGCCATTGATCGCGCTTTCGGAGCGGTGTGGCAGAAAATCGATAAACTCCAGGAACTTGGCTCTCTTTCTCTCTTAAAAAGTATAAATTCAGAAATATTGCGATATACAGATACACGCAAAGGTCAATGAATTTTTACCTCGTGTGAAACATGTAAATTTGTTTTAAACCGTTTTTATGTCGCTCAAGCGTCTATTTAGTGAAGGGGATGGTTGAGTGAAATCATAGAACTTGATCAACATGGAGAAAAAGAATGACATAACTGATTTCAAAAAGGCAATCATAGTTGGTTCCTCTAGCTGGAGTCACGATGGAAACAACGAAGCACCTCACTGGACTCTCGAAAGGTTTGTCTAAAAAGGGGTAACTGTAGCTCAAGTCATGAGCGAGATCCTGTATGGAGAAAGAGGACATCCACTATATAATAATTGAAAAATGATTTTAACATCCCGATCCAAATTTGGCAGAACCACGCACAGATTTGGATCCGTCCATCTACAGTGAATCTGGTTTGGTTAGGTTAGGTTATGTGGTACGGCGAATCACGGTGTACTAGCACTATGCAAGATGTTAGGTATATCAAGACAACTCAAGGTTCTGGTGGTGGTGATCTGAGCTATGGAGCGTTTTCTATAGGTATGGTACTGGTCCGCAAGATATTCGTGGAAGCTCGAGTGGTCTTACACGGACTACCTGAACATTGTTGCCGACCAAGTCCATCCTACAATGTTGCATTTTTATCCTGTATGTGATAGCCTGTTCATGGATGAAAATGCTAAGGTCTATCGCACACTTTCGTCATATATAACTGGTCGCTCGATAGCTCAGATCAGATCCCATAAAGCAGTTTTTCTTAAATTTGAAGGTCTTGTGACCCCCTTTTACACTTAAAAACTCCTTAGGACCCACTAACCATTGGTGTCCTAATGCTTTATATGTTCTAATATGATTCATTCATATTAAACGAATATTTATACTTGGTAAAATTGGACGGTGTGTTCCTATGAACCAGATCCTCTCCAATAAGTCCCAGTGGGCCAAATAAAACTAAATAGAGTTTCTAATTAAACTGACAGTGCTCAGAGTCATCTGTACTCGATCTGACAACCGAAAATGCACCTAATTTGATAGGGGAACTAATGACGATATGAGAAGACAGATTTAGCAAAAATAAGAGATTGTAGTTCTAAACGTCGCCTTTAGGGCGCCAAACACTCGGGCTACCAAGACATTGGAAAATCTCCGAAGGACATACGGAGGACCAGGTTAGCTCAACACGCGTCTTACGTTACCTTAGCGGCAGGTATTTAGGAAGTTGTTATATCTTCACCAGTCCAACGCAGCAGCCGGCTCTTCGTGAATTGAGATCACGTCACAACCGACGTAAAGGCTCTCTATCAATTAATGCATTGAAATTCATGATTCAGAAATTTAGCTGTCACATTGAAGGTGGTCGATGTTCTCGCCAAGGAAGGGGATGTTCTGAATAAAACGTTTGTCTGTTCTTTGCAACTCTTTCTTATACTGCATAGCGCCACCTTTTCCTCTATCGATGACCTTTGGAATTAAAAGAATTTTTTTCGCGGCATCCTTCTTCCAATATCATCATTACCGTCTACCAAATTTGGTGCCACACCGATTGCGAGATCGAGCTACAGATGGGTGAGTACTGTCAGTTTAATTACAAACACCCTGTACTCATCAACTTCAACCTTCTCATATATATCAATAAATGAAGAAAAATATGAAAGGAATATATGGACATCGTAAAACCAAGAAGCAATTTTATTGTTTCGCTACTTAATAAAATGAGAGCAGAATGGACTTCGGAGGCATGCAATTAGAAGTGTTTGTTAAATAATGAACATAATACAAGGTGACACAAGAAATTGGGAGCTTTTGAAATGCTAGGTGGCAACTACGTAGAGAAGGCAGCGCTGCAGAACAGTAGCTTTGAGGTACAGACAACCTCACCCTTTATTAATCATGGATCAGTCAACAACGTGCTTTCGCCATAAAAATGTTTTACATAAACATTGGTAGCTTGGAAGTTGCGCACAGGGAGTTCCGATGTTTTCTCATCGTCGGGTTATTTGGATTACTGTCTCCTAAATGGTTCATTTTCTGTCAATAGTACTTTTTTCTTGGATTTGTCATTTTTGTTGGGTTTTCAAAAGTTCCCGTTTTTTGTGTTATCCTGTAATATTTTTTATTAATCACATATTTGATTTATAAAGGTTATTTTTAAACAGGTACAAAAATACTTTTATTCATCATCAACATCAGCTTTAAACTGCGACTAGCTATTTAATTTAAGTTAAACATTTATTCACGGGCATTTATACATTCCAACGCTTTCGAGCAAAATTGTCAAAATTCTAAGTGAAGCGTTCCATTAGCACTAATCGTCCGGTAACCGAATCGACTGATTCATGCGTGATTGCTGTTAACATTTCTGCGTCGAGATGATTTACAAAGAGCAAGTATTTGCCGCCATTTATCACAGCTGACCATCAGCAACGACTTCCCTAAATCAAGCGCCACAGGATGACCTTTCCCCCCCATAACAGCAAGAGATTAGGGCTCTTCTCTCAAGTTGAAACACCAATGGCGAAGATAATCACTTGATTATCTTCTAATGACTAACGTTGTACAACCACTCGTGCAGAATGCAGATTAACGATAATGGCTTACAACGCCCACAGTGTCCGCAGACGTTTCCCGCAGAAAAATTTTAAAATTTTAATTAATAAAAATAATAATCTTGGCAATTGTCGAAGTCTAGAAATTCTGCGATCTATTGTCATGTTGATGGGATAACTGAGCACATGCTACTACGATCAATAAATTCGGAGACCGGCCTTCCTGACGGATATGATGTATTGTTATTACGTGTTACACACAAATATCTTCAAAGTACTCCCCTTCTGCAACTATGCACTTCTTGAAACGGGCTCCTTTGAATTCGTTTTTCAGACAAGAGAATAAGTAAAAGTCGCATGGGGCGAGATCGTGCGAGTAGGGAGGTTGTGGAAAGGTTGAAGTTCCCATTTTGGCCAGTACGAACTCATAATGCACCACGCCCTTCCGACGAACGCGAACAACTACAGTTCACTGACACGCATTATTTGGAAGAACCCTGCTTCCTCTATACCGCGTCTCGCGTCATATGTGGCCCTACGCCACGGTCAAATAGTTCCCCTCTCCTCCAAGCCTGATTGGAGATATCAGCAGAATGTCCAAACTTATTGGTCGTGCTAGTGTTTAAGCTCGTGCATAAGAACTGATAATAAAGTAACTCGACTTACACTGAAGTGTTTTTTAATAAGCTGACCTGAAGATATTGTGTACTTACAATTAAAGTGACACTACTCACGAAACGCCAACTTTATACAGAGTGGTTATAATTAAAGTGACACTATTTAGACCCTTGTAGCGGCCGTTCTGGTAATCAGATTTTGACGAAACTTGAGATATATGTTATACCATGGATGAAGAAAAGATGGATGGGACACTCCTATGCGTCGAGCGTGAGTTTTTTTTCAGTGGCGCTCTCTGGCGATTTGCGTAGTACTAAACCAAACCAGTCTGGGAAATAAAAAAATATAGTTTCAGTTTCTGCTTTGCGCAGTACTAAACCGAAAGTTCACCACCATCGTTTCGATTTGCGCAGTACTAGAATTTTTTTTAAAAAAGAAATTCATATATTAAGTGACTTTTTAAGATAAAAGTGTGCTTAGAAAGTTTTTTATATTTTTTATTTTTATGTTTTTAGTCTATTTTTCATTTTATTAACCTAATCTAAGCAGACGATTATATTTAGTACTACGCAAAGCTCCAGATGTCGCCCCAAAATCAAACTCACTGAGGAAGGCAATGGAGTGTCCCATCCATCTTTTCTTCATCCATGGTTATACAGACCACGGGGAAGAGAATTTTGCAATAAAAAATTAGTTCACATTTTGACCGCTACATCAATATATGAATTGAAGAAACTATCTGAGAAACTATCTGAGAAACTATCTGATACTGAGAAACTATTCATGAGAAACCGGTCATGTAAGAAACTATCTGAGAATTTTTACTCAATCAGAGACGTTATGCAAATGAGATGTAAAATTAGAAAAGCTTTAAAATGACAGTGAAATTAAATGTAAAGTCATTCTTCACGATGGCTTTAGCTAAAAAGGATCGAGCTTTATTGGTGAAGTTGTTTTGCCAGAACTGCAATAATGCTTCTGCTGCACTAAGAGAATATCGACGTTTGAAAAACTTGCGAAATGGCCTATGTCCATTAATGGTTTAAAAAAGATGATTAAGAAATTTGAAGAAACTGGTGAGTTGGGTGTGCTGCCAGGGAGAGGACGGAAACGAATTGCAAATGAGACTGTGGAAGACGTGGCTGCTGCTGTAGTGGAGAGTGCTTCAAGTAACCAATATTCTTCAGCAAGTGCTCGAGCCGTATCACGTGATTTGTCTATTCCGTGGTATACGGTACAAAAAGTTTTGCGTTCCATTTAAAGTGGTATCCATACAAGATCCAGGTGGTTCAAAAGTTGCTTCGTGAAGATGCGGAAAAACGCATTGATTTTGCTTGCCAGTTTCTGGCTAGAATAGCCATCGATAATGCATGGCCATGGAACATTTTGTGGTCAGATGAAGCGCATTTCACACTAGACGGAGCAGTGAATGCTCAAAACTATCGCATCTGGGGTACTGAAAAGCCGATGGTTGTGCATGAAAAGCTTTTGCACTCTGATTACGTGACTGTATGGTGCCGATTCACTTCACATTTCATTCTTGGCCCCTTTTTCTTTGAAGAGAACACTCCTCAAGGCACTAAAAGATGTTCAATCACTGGCGCTCGTTACTGCGAACTTCTGCAGCAGAAAGTCATTCTTGCTTTACAAGAAAGACAATGTTTAGACACTACTGTCTTTATGCAAGATGGTGCAACACCCCACATTACACAACAAGTGAAAGAACTACTTCATGTACATTTTGGAGATGATCGGGTGATTTCGAGAACTTTTCCAACTGCATGGCCTCCTCGTTCACCGGACTTAAACCCTCGTGACTTCTGGTTGTGGGGATATTTGAAAGATAATGTCTATGGAGGAAGAATACGGACTGTCCCTGAATTGAAAGCAAGCATAACACGCCATATCACTGCGATTCCTCAGGAAACCCTTCGCTTTACTGTGGAACATGCAATAATGCGCTTTGAACATGTCATTGACACAAATGGAATGCACATTGAACAAATACTCTGATTTTATAAATTTCTCTGCTTCTAACTTGTTTTTGTTATTATTCATGCGCCATATTTTGACGTAGCGGTCAAAATGTGAACTAAAATTTTTATTGCAAAATTCTCTTCCCCATGGTCTGTATAACATATATCTCAAGTTTCGTCAAAATCTGATTATCAGAACGGCCGCTAGAAGGGTCTAAATGGTGTCACTTTAATTATAACCACCCTGTATTACGTATGATATAGATACATGGGCTTTGTCTAAAAATAATTCATAAGATGTTCAGTGAGGGTTTTATTATACGCCAAGTTGTTCAAATTAATGATGAAAAATAGGAAAGAAAATTCCACAGCCTGGATTCGAACCAGGAACCTATGATTCGAGCCAAAGGTTCCTGGTTCGAATCCAGACTGTGGATTTTTCTTTCCTGTTTTTCATCATTAATTTGTCTAAATGTCTGATCGATGCGTTCACGGATCATGTCTGGCATTGTTCACTTTCTGTACCATCAGGAAGCAGTGGCCTTTTTTTAACAAAAACTTGAAATTCAAACAAACCCGGCACGGAAAAATTTATATTAGATCTTGTGATTTGTCGCAATCGGTCAGAATTTTTAGACACAAACAATATGTAAAAAAATTTTGAATATTAAATAGACCATGCACGATAAATTTGATGCTAGATCACGTGATTTGCTTTCCACCACTTAGCATGGGTCTGACTTAATTAAGAGATAAAATGAAGAAAATATTGCAATACCTTTTGTATAACTGTGGTTCACTTTTAAAATGCTACGAACACTCATTTTCTCTTTGGAATGCAAAGTTAATAGAATTATGGACTCGCCAACCGGCTTAAGAAGAGAATCATGGGTACTCACCTGTAAAAAAAAAAAAAATAGAAAATTAAAATTTTTGAATTAACATACACCATGTTGATCAAAATTTCCCGGACATCCTTCCAAAACAATGTTACGGGCGCTAATTACATTGCTTTATTACGTGTATTTTATTTTTTGCTTTGATAAAGGATAACCATACAGAGAAGCAATGATTAAGTATAAATACCCAGAATGTCTAGTCATATATTATGATACGTTTATTTTAAAGCAAAGTAAAAAAAAAAAAAAACAGACAAGAACAATGGTCAATGCGGTGAGCTGGTATCGATCGACTTATTTTTAGGGTTGATCAACAGCGGCTATTCAATTTCTTCCAAATAGCCTCTGGACTCTTAAAACAAACTTGAACAGCTTATTGGTTTAAAATTTTCTCTACACTTCAATATATCATTTCTATAATGGGAAACTATATTCTTCAAAAATTGGACGAAGATACCTTTTCCTACAGCGATTCATCAGGTCGTTGCATATCAAATGTCGGATTGCAGAGGTCATCTTTAATGGCCCTCTAGAAAGAACACCTTCACACGTGCTATTCGAAATAACCCCCATTGCAATCCAAACATTGTTGCCAACGATTTGGCAGCTTCTCGAGCCCTCTCCGATAGAATCCATGGTCACGGGACTCAATAAACTCCCGGAATGCGTTTTCCATGTCTGCTTAGGTTAATAATGTTTTCCTCCGGAGATAATTGTCCAGGCTCTGGAAAAGATGGTAGTCGGTAGGGAAGAGGTCCGGAGAGTACGGGGGGTGTGGAAGCACCTCGTAGCCCACAGCCTGTAGCGCCTGCGCGGTCGTTCGTGCAACGTGCGGACGCGCGTTGTCATGCAGCAGAAGGACGCCTTTGCGATGCAAAAGTGCAGGTTGTTGCTGACACAGTTTTGTGTGCATACGATGCAGTTCATGACAGTAGGTCGCAGCGGTGATCGTCTTCCCCTGCTGCAGGAAGCTGTAATGAACTACACCAAGAATGTTCCACCAAACTGTAACCATGAGCTTCTTGGGGAGCAACGGGGGTTTAGGGAACTGTCGCGGGGGTTCATTAGCATCCAGCCACTGTGCTGACCGTTTCCTGCTGTCATATAGGATCCACTTCTCGTCGCAGGTGACAATGCAATCAAGAATCCCCGCTTCTTCACGGCGCAAAAGCAATTCCGTACACACCTCCAACCGACGCTCTTTTTGGTTTTTCCGTAAGTTAATGCGGGACCCATTTATCCTGCTTTTTCACCTTGCCGATGGTCCTAAGGTGTCTACTGACAGTCGACGCTGATACAGCATGATCTCCGAACAGTTTTTGACGGGTCCTCTTCCACAGATTGCTTCAGATCAACGTCATTCAACACGTTGGGCGGTGTGCCGCGTGGCTCATTTGCCAGGTCCCGTCACTCCCGCCCGGAATTTTCGGAACCAACGTTGGACAGTACGTTCATTTATGGTGCCTACACCGAATACCTTATTGATGTTTCGAGAGGCGTTGGATGCAGTGCGATTCAATCTGAGCTCGTAATGCATTATCACACGTAATTCGTGAAGTCATGACTATCTTCGCTTGGGTTCAAACGCTATTAAATATCATAGCAGACTTGCAAATTTCAGGCAGCTGGTCGCTGATAAGTTTATCTTTGGGAATGTACCACTTTGTTATGGGTACTTGCTACTAAACGTGGAAACCGTGCTGAAGCGCGGAACCCACCTCGAAATCCGACATTTGATATGCAACGATCTGATATTACAAAAAAAAAAAAAACATCCTCGGTAAAGATGTCTAGAATGAAGGTACAAGAATCGTTATTTCGGTCAGATTTCATTGAAACATCTACACACAGTGGTCAACGAATTAACAAATAGTTTGAAAAATATGTAAAACATTTACATTTATTTTCGTCGGTTTTTATGTAAAACAGGTTGAGGTCATGTGAAAATGAGTTCCTGAAAACAATTGCCAATTAATTGGTATTTTATTGCACTTGCAGTCTTTACATGCATTCACTGGCTAATAGATTCGAAACGTGTGTGTCATATGTGGAAATTTGTTTTAATTCGTTTTTATGCAAAATAGTTTGAGGACATATGATTTAATGTATACTAACGTAAGGAGGAGTTGGTGAATCTAATAGAACTTGATCGACATGAAGGGAAAAAGAAGGGCCTAACTGGCTCCGAAAAGGGACTCATTGTTGGTGTTAGTCTGCGTGTAGCACGACTGAAACAATGAAGCAGCTAATTAGACTCTCGAAAGTACAGGTCGTTTTTATTAACCCTGATTCGCTGGTATGATTACTTCAGCCATTTCTTAATTTTTTGGGGGGAAATGAATATCTTTAGAAAGGCTTAACCAATTTTCATGAAAAATAAGAAAATGCATAGTTTTAGGAATTCTCTAACTATACAGGGTGTATCCAAACTGTCTTATAGCATGAGTTCCTTGTAGCCAGAGAAGCAATATACAGTATGTCCCATGAACTTAAGGTCACAAACGCTTCCTTCTGGATATACAACCGTGCGACGTTGTCCTACACGTCAACTGAACACAGTAACGTTGTATGCCGATAATCGAGCTTTTAGAGGATGTGCTGTTGTCTGTACGACAACGAATGTGGTTCATGCATGACGGTGCACCACCACATTTCACCCAACTCAGTAGAGACTTCTTAAGATGCCACCTACCCTCGTCGATGATTAGGCCGTGGAGGACCAATACCGTGGCCAGTACGTTCGCCGGATATGAATCCTTAGACTTTTTTGTGGGGCCATTTGAAAACCCTTGTTTATTCCACCCCCGTACCAGATGTTGATAGTCTTCGCCAGCGCATCGTGGACAATTGCGATGTCATCCGTAACACACCCGGTATTTTCCGACGAGTTTGCCAGTCAATGCAACGAAGTGTGCAGGCCTGCGTGTACTTTAGCAGCGCTGGAGTGTTCTGTTACTGTACAAGCCGGAAATAAACCTAGTTTGTAACGTTGAACGGATTTGATGTCACAATTGCGCCAGCTATTGTAGGACAACGTCGCACGGTTATCTCCAGAAGGAGGCGTTTGTGACCCTATGTTCATGGACAATGAAGCAGCTAATTAGACTCTCGAAAGATGCGATATCCAGAGTATTCAACCGTTGGAAAAAAAATTCACTAAAAAGAAAACTGGCTCGAAGACAACCAATCATGAACAAGACCGATTTACGGAAAAACGGTTCGGCAGTAGTTCAGCAAGCACGAAGATAACGTTGGCGGCCGGAGAGCTCAAGCTCATAGAGAATGTTTATAATAGCAATATCATCTCGCAACAAATCTGCTAAAAGAACTAAGGAAATGTGTGGTGATCGCCTGGTCTTCCATTGACTTACAAGTGCTTCAACACCTTATTAACTCTATTCCAATTCGCATACATGCTATAAGGTGGCCCAATAAAATATTAAACAGATTTCTAATTCATTGGCCAATGTTTGTAAAAAATTTTAATTCGCCAGTAAATTATAATGAAAAATAGTCATAAATGTGCCTTTTTGTTTTCTAAACACGATAAGAGGATAAAGGAAGAAGAAATAGGATCTAAACATACAGAGCGAGGGATAAAGAAAACACTGGAGCAGGGATATGCTTGAAGGTGGTGGGGGATGAAGTTCAAAATGAAAAACAACTTCGCTATTGGTTAGAGTGGTTGGTCGTACAAGTGGTAACAGAAATAAATGATAGGCTGCTTCCCAGGGAATTTGCTGAAGGGATCGCAACGAAACGGTCGCCATCGTTCTCTACCCCCAGCTGTGAGAAAAGAAGCGTGCGAGTGCGTCATTGATGAGGGGGTAGTGGATAGGGGTAAAGCAAAAAAAAAACACCCAAAAAAACAAGACAATCGTCAAACCCAAGATAAATGAGGGCGCTCTGATCGCCCGGCGATTGCATTAGGCTAAGAAACAGGATATAAAAGAAGAGGAGGAGGGGGTTGGGGGAAAACAAACACAGCTCTCTACTACCCCCAGAAAGAACATGCGAAAGAAGGGGCTGGAAAGTAAAAGCTTAACACCGAGAAAAAAATACGAGCCAGGCAATAAAATTTAAACAAAATAAATAAATAAAAACGCTTTCGTGTTTTATGGGTTAAGTGGAGTCGTTTTTGTGTTGTTCGTTTTTAAGCGTTAAGAGGTTGTTACTGCATACATTGAGACAGAAATCAGCAGCATCAATTTCTTTGTAACCAAAGCCTGAAACCTATCAAATGAGAAATTTTAAAAGCTTAAGAGTATGGGAATCGATAGACATACAATTTTAAGAAAACGCTTTTTCTGTACAGTTTCGTGCTATACATAAAAATCCACGTATTGATACCACGAATATCAAAATCCACACAGAATGTACACGCACTGCTAACGAATTAGAAACATCTGTTTAATATTTTATAGGACCCTCTTTGATCCAGCTTACGTACAGCACGTATAGCGTCAGTAAGTCAATGGAAAAACAGACGTTCTCTTAGCAGATTTGTTGAAATAGAATCTTACAGTCGGATATGTCGTTCCAACAAGTCCCAAAATTCTGAGTGTGGTTGAGATCAAGGCTCTGGGCCATGCTCGCTAAATCACTGTGAACCAACCGCATGAGCAGTAGCATTTTCGTCCGTGAAGAAATCATCATTGCAGGATAAAAATGCAGCATTGCAGGATGGCTTGGTCGGAAACAATGCTCAGTAGTCCGTGGAACGCACCCGATCTTCCGTAAATATCTCCATGCCAGAAGAAGAAGCTCCATATCACGAAACTATCACCACAACATTGAATTGTCTTGATAAGTATGCTGTATCCATTGCTTCTTGGAGCTCCTGCCAAACCCTCTGCCTACTGTCACTATAATACATATACGAGCGGTTGGCTGACGAGAGGATCACGGAAATTGTCGACATTGGTCCCCAGTGCTTCCGTTATACCGGGCGTTCTTGGAACAATTGATGCACGACATCCTGCCGCAGGTGCTAGAGAACAAACCTTTGCAGTGGCGACTGGACATGTGGTTTATGCACGATGGCGCTCCGGCACATTTCAGCGCGCGTGCACGTCAGTTTCTGAATAACCGCTTTCCCGCAAGATGGATTGAACGTGCGGGGCCAGTGGCATGTCCTCCTCGTTCTCCCCATCTCAATTGTCTTGATTTCTATCTGTGGGGGCATGTTAAGGATGACGTGTATGCAACAACCGTCCAGGATGCGAATGAGCTATGGGACCCCATTGTTGCCGAATTTGATGCCATTAGGAACCGCACAGGAGTGTTAGAACGTGTTTGCCGTTCGTTTCAGAGACGTCTGCACGCCTGTGCTGAAACACATGGATGTCATTTGGAACAATATCTGTAAAACAAAACTCACAGGAGCACCCACATTTGGACGCCATTTTTCTTGTTAACAGTTAAATTTCAGACCCATGTTGATAGGACATACAGACACAAGACTGACGATTTACAGCAACTTCAATCCCTGTACTTAGTTCTGCTATAAATGGGTCGGGAACAGCATTGCTCATGACTGATTTGAGACACAGTTATCCCTTTTAGACAACAGGTCGATATCGCACTTTTCGATGTGGTCGAAAATCAACTGATTAGTTGTTTCAATTCACATAAACGAGCACAGACTATGAAACATGGGGGGGGGGGGGGGGTTGGGAGAAAGCCCTAACTGATTTCGAAGAAGGACACGTTGATTGTGCTCGTCTAGCAGGAGTCACCGATGGATTCTCGAAAGATGCATGCGATAACTAAAGTATTCAAGCTTTGTAAAAACTGATCCACTGTATTTTTCTTAAAGGAGAGAGTGTGGCTCAAAGAGAGTAAAGAATTGAAACGGATTCAAATCACAGTCGCGTGCCTATGCGAAAACCCCTGATTTATGCAGAGAACAGGAAAGTTCGTCTACAGAGGTGTCTGGAACGTCGTGACTAGACACGTGAAGCCTGGAAGAAGATTATCTGGTCTGACGAATCACTTTGATTTATACTAGCCCCAATTTATAACGACGGTAAGCAGAGGCCAGCCCCATGATACAATGAATTCTGTAGACTTTTTTGAGATAACTCAACATTCTGGCGATAGTAGTGCCATGGAACGGAGCTTCTTCTGCTCGCATGAATTGGTCCAATGCTGCATTTTTTCCTTGGCCGCCCTAGAGCCAGATCTCACCACTACAATGCCGAAAAGACATATCTGACAGCAAGTTCCTCTTCCAACAAATCTTCTAAGAGAACTAAGAGAATGTCTGGTAAACGCTTGGCCTTCCATTGACTTACAAGTTCTTCATCTCCATAATGACTCTATGCCAAATCGTACGCTTGCTGTAAGGCGACCCAAAGAGGTTTCAATAAAATATTAAACAGATGTTGTTAATCCATTGGTTAGTTTCAGATAGCTGAACTTGACTGTGGTGTAAAGGTGGATGTGCAGGATGTAAGGCAGAATAACAGTAAAGTACTTTGGACATCCTGGACAACATCATCTGGATCTTTTGGGCCACTTGTCTGTCGCACCTTGACACAAAACCGTTTGTTACTGGATAGGCCAGCTCAAAGCTCAGAAGTCCATCCAATAGGACTAAAAATGTGAACTGCGAGCAAGTAAGAGGTATCCAGAACAAAGTAATCAACTGGTGGAGACTTTGAAGTTGGTGTAGACGAACATCAAAAAGTTGGTATAGTGTATGTACGACTTCTTCATTACGGCAAATGTAGAACCGCTTGTCCTCACAACTGCCCATTTTAGATAGTTTCTCAAAAGACGATCTAGAGGAGATTTGCTAATAGTAAAGAGCATTTAATGAAGTTTCATATTATAACGGTTTCGAAACACATCAATACAGAAATAAAACAATTTCGGGGGGTTATTTATAGCTGGTACTTAATTTCTTGACAAGAAACTAATGTCTTTGTTTACGTTCTTTTCAAAAGAGAAAAAAAGCGGGAGCCCCGTTTCTCAAGATAAGGTCATCACTGTTCTCATTTTCCCCTTACTCGCGATTTTCACTCATATTTGTTGCGAGATCTCTTGGGTTCCTCCTCACCCTGGTCAAAACTTTAATACTACCCTCCCTGTGTCTTAATGAACAAAACTCTCCAGGACCGTAGCAAAAAAAAAGAATGAAGTGGCGCTCATAAAATAATAAGAGGCTGCTGCGTCGTCACCCGTTTCTGCAGGCCCGGGGAGTCATCGCCCACTTCATCCTCAGCTAATAAAAAGGGAATTAGTTTTTAATCAATCCGGAGCAGTCGGTCGGAAGGGAAACAGTTCGAATCTCCTCAACAGATGGAGCCAAAATCGCCTTCCCAATGATGGCCATCAATTTTTATTGCGCGAAGATTGGATGTTTGGCGCTAAATTTTAAGAGAAACAGTGCAATCGAGAGCTTTGAGGGGGGGATTTTTAAGAACGAAACATAAGCGGGGGTCTGTTTTGGAGAATTAATTTATAAAACGTTTTCATTTTTAATAACGCTCTACATTTAGAACACGCCATTAATTCCCGCGGAATTTGCAGTCGATAAGGAATGATGGAGGAATAAAAAAGCTGGAACGACATTTCATTCATAATTATTCCAGATTATCTTTTAAATGGACAATTTCTATCTGACCCGTTTCACGGCTCCTAATCGTCTTTTTAGTGCCACAATAAACTGAAGCAAAGCTCAGCAAGCTCAATTTAACGTTCGCTATACTTGCTTAAGAGCACTAGGAAAAAAAATGGGAACATTGAATAGACAGAGGTTCGCGGATATTTAAATTTCTATTAACAGTAATAAAGTTCAAATCTCCTAACAAAGAACTCGGATATAACAATAAAAAGAACAATTTT
>JAHWFO010019665.1:1480691-1523905 GCA_023313115.1 Rhysida immarginata | reverse complement strand
TAACGAACAACAAAATCTGCTAATGCCCACCGATGTTGGTGCTTTTTAAAGTACTGCGCAATTAAGGTCTCCACCTCCTATCGCATTATTCGCTGAGTGAAGCGGGGATCAACAAGCTCGGGGCTTTCTTCCTAAACAAGTAGTATCCACTGATAATAACAATTATTAGTAATAGCTAGCCATTATGCGTGGCGACTGGTTATGAAGATGCACATTTGCATTAAACTAACATCAAAGCGACGAGATTATGGGAGGTGGGGGGCCGCCGAGCGATGTTTATTTTTGAGGGACCAATTTCGAATTGGAGGCGGTTTGTGGAGCTCAATGGATTCCTCAAGCGGAGGCGATGCTCCTTTCTCTTCCGTTCGGGTCAGTTTTCCAAGAGAGGACCAGATTTATCCATTTGGAATGATTTAAAGCAAATGAAATTGATGCTTTAGAGAATCCATTAACAGACGTTGGTGCCAAGGAATCAATAAAAGAGAGCGCATCTCCCGTAATAGGTCGACCGAATAACGCAATTTAGCAACGCTTGTACATATCGCTCAAAGACGGGCCACGAAAGGCAAGTTGGTGAAGATAGTGGGGGGGGGGGGGTTGAGAAAAAGAGAGAGAGAGAGAGGTCTGTGTAACATGTACACCCCCTCTCTTATTTACAAAACTTCCAACTCGGAATTTTAAAGGATGAACGCGTTGTGCAAAGAATATATCTTAAAATGGTAAAAGCGCTAGAATGGAGACTCGTTTGTAGACTTTTTTTCCTCACAAACAATTATTCACATGGAAAGTTTTTAATTAAACACGCAGATTATGATACTTAATAATTTACTGGAAAATTACGCAGCTATTACAAAATCTTAAATGTGCGTATAAACAGAACTAAAGTACCAGTCCGAAGCCCAGAATTCTGTAAGTGTCCGCTCTGTTATATAAACGCTTCAAGTTTTTCTTCATACACACTTTTTAAAGTAAACTTAAGCTTTGTGCATATGTGATCTATGAATTCAATCATACTGCCAGCCTTCACTTTGTTCGAAACTGTACCAGTTCGTAGACAAGAAGTTTAGAACAAAGATTTTTATGAATTTTTTTCAACATTAGCTCTCCATTGGAAGTTATGTATAAGGGTCGTACAAATGAAAACGAAAATTTGTGTGGGAAAAAAAGACAACGTGTAGGATCGTAAGTTTTTGTTTTCAACAATTGCGAAATTCCACGTGCAAATTGAACAATAGGTTGCAAGTGTTGCATCACGTGAGAAAGAACGATAGCTCGCGCTTTGAAACTCTGCGAGTGATCTCTTCGTCCAAACAACAAAATGGAGTCAACGAAACAGGAACAGAGAGCAGTAATTCGTTCTATGACATGTGAAGGAGTTTCAGTTTCTGAAATGCATCGTCGTATGCAGAACGTCTATGGAAATGACTGCCTAACCTTCACTCGTGTTCGGGCATAGAGGAAGAGGCAATGATCAACTATCTGGGCAAGCAAACCGCGCCATCACGGATGATTCCAAAGCCAAAATTGACGCAGTCTTAAAGGAAAACAGAAGAGTAACAATCGATGTGGTGGTTGCTAAAACTGGTCTTAGTCGTGGAACTGCTCACTCCATTATCAGGAACCATCGGCACTACTGAAAGATCTGTGCACAATGGGTCCCGCATCATTTGACATCAGAACAACTTTGAGTTCGAATGGCCATGTCCCTGCAACATTTGACTCGCTATGAACAGGAAGGAGGGAGTTTCTCGACAGAATCGTTACAGGGGATGAAACTTGGTGCTTTCATTTCCAGCCCGAAAGCAAACGTCAAAGTCGTCAATGGAAACATTATGGGTCACCATCCCCGAAAAAATCAAACGCAATCGCAAACAGCACGGGGAAGGTGATGTTGACCGTGTTTTTTGATCGCAAAGGCCCGATTTTACTGCACTTTCTTGTAAAACGCACCACAGTTAACGCAGCACGATATGGGGAAACATTGAAGGCACTGCGCGCGGCCATCAAATGCAAGCATCCTGGACTACTTACAGAAGGAGTGCTTCTTCTCCACGACAACACGCGTCCTCACATCTCGAAAGCAACGGTAGACCTCATCAAAACGTTCAACTGGGAAGCAATGCAGCATCCACTTTACAGCCCTGACTTATCCCCATGTTTGGGGATCTCAAGAAACATGTGAAAGGCCACAGGTTTCAGTCGGACGATAAAGTGAAGGAAGAGGTTTTGGAATGGTTCCACACGCAACCGAAAGACTTCTTCCATAAAGGAATTACACGCCTTATTACACAGTGGGATAAATGCCTTAACGCATTTGGAGAGTATTTTTAAATTCCTTGTATGCACTTTGGATAAAGTATATAATTTTCGTTTTCATTTGTACGAAAAGGTTCGTTTCTAGTCGAGTCCGAAGACCCTCGAAATTAGGTCATCCTCCTGCCACAAGAAACCTCGAAGTCCATTTCTTGGGTGGTTTCTCAACAGTTTTGGAACACACTTTGTCACATACCATTCTGCATTAACAACTTTCCAAGACTGCAGGAGAATGGTTGCCATATGACGAGTGAAGGAGAAGAAATTAGCAACCATAGCCTTTGCAGTTCGGAAAAGTTTCTGTCAAAGTTTTATAGAACTCCGAGTTTTAAGCATGGTCCATAAACAAAAATCTCTCTTTAGCAATCAATTATTTATCAATTGTGCTTCTTTTGCATTTAATTAATCAATAGAACATTGGGTCATTGAATCAGCAATATTTTTCATATCTTTTAGATCCAGTTTATCCCAAGCTTTTATCTTCAATCTAGTAGGGTATTGAATTGACGAATTTTTCCATCAACTCGATAAATTTGACGGACTATTATTCCTCAAATATTTTCTACAGCGGTTTAGATCTGTACTGATGGGCAGCCAGTCTAGGACATTTATCTTATGATCACAGAGCCATTCTTTTGTTATTTTGAAAAGAATATAAATTTTTTTGCACTTAGGAGAAGATGAGTTTTAAGAGTTTCACTGGAATTTTTACTGTCTTGTTTTCCTTCCAGAAAGGCTCATTTCAGTTAATCAGCAGCAGAAAATCCAGCCCATATATTAGTGACTTGCCACCTTGTTGACGTTTTGAAAAGTATATTGGTTCTTTATGTAGATCATGCCGTCTGGTCCATTACAATTAATTTTTTTTCATCACTAAAATTATATTCGACCAGTCTGTCTTCATTGATAGGAGTTTTTCAGCAAATTGAAGTCGCTGTTGCTTATTATGGAGATGAGACGTGGTTTGAAGTTTCGGCTTCTTATAGTTCATAAATGATGCACTATGGATTGTTCTTCTTATTGTCCAAACTGAAACATCCTTCTTCAGATTTGCAGCAATCTTCTTCGCTGTGGGGAGCTGAGAACGTGCCTTGCGCATCACCAAGTGTTCTTCTATTTTGACAACATTTTGGGCCGACCAGCATCTTTAAAGGCCAATTGTCACGTACTTTAATAATAAATGATATTATAACTGGAGATAAGCCTACCAAGCATCAGGTAAAGATTTTTCTATCGAAAAATGGAAGGAAAAATTCTGCGACCTGGGCTCGACCGGGTATCACGTACATTTAATTTAGCCGTTTAAATAAAAACCTTTATCAAACACAGAATGCTAAGCATCGTGCCAGAGAAAACGGGAGGAGTTAAGTTTTGCTTTGGGAATATTTAATTAACAAATATTCAATTTAAAGGATGGAGCCACCCAAAATGAATTAATTACATTCAAATGAATGATTAATATTAACATTAAAACAGAGTGCGCTTAGTAATAAACAATTAGTAAATTCGTTAATCAAATGGCGTATCTTCCTTGAGCGAGCTGAGGGGAGATGACAAGAGCGAAGACGGTCCTGGCACCGCACAATACGAAAGCGGCGACCACGAATGGTAAATCTACGGGCGGACCCAAATCAGGAGAGAGAAAAATAAATATCAATTACTACAATGTGTTACAAGAGCAAAATGAACTAATTGAAGGATAGCATAAAGCAACTTCGTAAAAAGACTTGGTAAGAAAGTAACTGACGGAAATTCTTATTATTAAGCATTCTACACTGCAATACTTGAAGCCAGGTATGGCTCACAAAGCGAAGTGGAGCTGAATATCAAGTGAAGATTCGGAGTCCTCCCGTAGAGAAAATGGCTTACTGAATGAATCTTCGCCTTGCGTTTCCTCTCGATATGCTCGGGAAGCAGGATAGGTCCTTGCTGTACTTCTCTGTCGTAATCGCTAATAGAATGCTGGTCCACTAGGATGCCGTCCGCGGACTGTGCAATCTTTCTGGGAGAAACGGCATTCACGTCGGGTTGAAATGCGTTATTCACAAAGCATCTTCGCTTCCGGTGCTTGCGTCCTTTGTGGTTCGAATGTGTCTTCTCCTCGTAGGGGGTAGACCGGGAGAAATGCCCCTTTAATGAAAAGCCAGAATTAAAATTGACATTAGTTTTATCTTGCCTTGACTGGTGATTCTCGAAGCAGCGCCCTGGACGGGATGAAGCAAGGTTCTCTCGTAACATTTCATAGGTCGATAGACGAAGTATACGAATGGGTTATAGGGTATATGAAAAATGATGCTAGTCTTATAATTTGGCACTGTATTTGTGGTATTCTATCTCAGCACATCGGGAGTACGATTGTAAAAATAGTAAGCGTTTGCATTTTTTTAGCACATTTTCATAGAAAAGTGCTTATGTGATCGATTTGTCCATCCGTCCGTCTGTATACACAATTCCAACAATGCATTGCGTGTAGTGAATTGCTGGAAGAGGCGAATTATGCTTACACTGGGGAAAACGCGTGCTGAGCACTTCGGTTCTGCTCTGCGCGTGCTCTATAAATTCTTGAGATGGTGCGCATGCAGGATGGAAAAACTGATTGACGATTATTAACAGAGGAGATCGGTCTCTAAATCAAAAGAATTTTTTTATTCGTAGGAAGCTTATCATTTATTACGATAACTTGAAAACGAATTAACTTTTTCACACTGTTTTCACCAATCCATTTATATGGAACAGAGCACGAACAAGTTAGTCGGAATAGGTACAAAAACACGTTCTCTAATGGTACTATTATGATACCCCCTTAAAAATTTCCAATAACCAGATATGGCATGTAATATATCAAACAAATCGTAACGTGTCGTGAACGAATATGTAAGAGTAACTAGTGTAGCAAATATTGGTCTAATGGCACGTGTAAGTGTAAGGATGTCTCATGAATAAATATAACGCGTAAATAACGATAGTGGGAATTATTTAGTAGTACGTGTTTTAATGGCACCATATGACATGTAATATATCAAACAACATGTAAGGACATCTCATGAATGAATATAACGCGTAAATAATGATAGTTGGAATTGGTTTAATAGTACGTGTCATAATCGTACCATATGGTACCGTCTTAACTTTCAATGCTAAGATATGGCGTGTAATATACCAACCAACTACTTACGAGTTGTTAGACCTATTGTTATCCATAGCTTATTGGTATCAAGAGCATATTGCTGTTAGGCCTAATTGTATCCAAAACTAATTACTGTGAGACATATTGCTAATTGCTGGTAGCTAATCGGTTTCTTCAATAGTAAATGATAACGTAGAAACACTTTATTAATAGAATATGAAAAAAATAATAGATGCTTACACTTAACGCTTCAGCATTTGAGGCTCACTTCGATTAACATTATGTGGGAATGCCTACAAATTAACTTTTATTTGTTCAAATATACGTATACAGAATAACTTCACTGTCCATTTAACCTTTCAGTTCTTCAAGTTTATTCGTTTAAATTCTCTCTTTACATTAGTTTACTTAAATAGCAATTTACAATTTAGTTTTCATATTTATGTTTTTTCTCTAAAGTGTTTTAAAATGTAGGTTAATTCTGTATATCCATGTATGATGCTATAACACGAAAATGTGCTCCTTTTATCCGCTTTGGCGGTAAAATCATTCTTGTTTATATAAATCATCAACACGATATCATATATAAATGATAAGCAAGCAATATTGAATGGGAAAAAATACAAATAACAATAAAAAGATAATTTCCCATAAATCCAATTACGACCATTCCGATTAATTGCATGCAATATACCTCGAGATTTAAAAACCTTCCAGTATCTCGCTATTTTATCTCGACGCGGAAACGAACCACCGAATCCGGTTTCTCCCTTCCTTGAGCGCCGGTGGCCGAATCAAAACTTCCACGTCAATAACCATTAGCGCGACTGTCAAAAATTTCGACGGCAAACTTTGTTTTCAAAACACCAGAAAATTCCCCCGTCGTCACCCGTACTCTGCACAATTCGGGCGCCACCAACCGACCAATAGAGCGGCAGCGAAGCGCAAGCACGACGAACAAATGGCGGTCGCTTGTCAAACTTCTGATGGAGAGAGAGACAGAAGAGAGAAAGAGAATGAAGAGGAGGGGGTCAATGGAATCCCTTGCTGCTGCTGCTGCTGTTGTCTGTTTGTAAATTATCATTTGTCAAATTCTTCCTATTTTTGACGCTTTGGACGCTTTGACAATCAACAGCGAAACAGAATCACTGACCATTGAACACATTTATCCTCCTTGAAATCTTCCCACGACATTAAAGTTGTACAACCGCATCCATGTCCGTTTGGCACAATCGCCTGCTTTAAACGTACGGAAAACTATAATCGACGTCCATTTAAATACGTTCCAAAACCACACGGACCTTTTAATAACCCTCCAATGACCAAAATAAATAAACCAGAACGAGGTACTCGACACTTCTAATTAAACATTGTTTTCAATAAAACAGGTGATTAGGCAAACGAAACATCTGGCTTAAGGCCTAACGACGACAGAATTTCATAGAAACTCAAAGGTTACACTAATAAATACTGGGGAAGCTGTTTTTGAGTATTAACCAGCTGGAAATTCTGGGGTCTTCAAAAACAGGTAGAAAGATATATAGTATCTGAAGTGTATTTTATAGCGGCTCAATTGGTTAGGGCGTCAGCGCGATTAGCTGAAGGTTCCTGGTTCGAATCCAGGTTGTGGAATATTTTAATGGTGGAAAAGTCCCATTCCAGCCGTTTATCTTCAAAGCCGACAGAAAATTGACATTTCTGAGTACACCAAGGTGAAATGGATATGCAAGCTTACATTTTGGGATGCATAACGATTTTGGCCGCTATCTTGAAAAATGATTGGTACCAATTTTTTTAATGGAAAGAGGATGTTAAGAAGTATGAAATACCACGAGAATTTTCTCAGAAATTCATTCCACTTATTGGATTTGACATATCTATAAAGCTTTGGAAACTATTGCCACTGAAATTTTGCATGAGTTCAATGTTTTTGCATGTTGAACAGGCGCCTAGACACGAAACACTCGTACAAGCACAAAGAGTGAAGTTATCACAAATGAGTTGTTTTAAATATTCCACAAAAAGAATCGAGGGCGGATGATCTGATAAGGCATTCCAGGAACCACACCGACCTGGAACTTGATGAACAACTAACTGTCCGGAGCACAATCAATCAATCAATCAATCAATTCCATCACGCACGTCATTCCCAGATGGGGTGGGCAACGAATTGGGCAAAGAGTTACTAAATACTCTTCACATTCTTACTACACAAAAAGCGATCCTTCATATCTCACTGGCTGCTTCAATATTCATAACACGCTGTGCGCACTTCACTCGAACAAGCAAACTACAAGGGGCGTTCAAATTTGACCTGGACTTTTTTTTTTGTAAATTTCATTGTTGTAAAAATCTAAACTTTCATTGTTGGGATGGCGACTACCGCCTGCCATGCAAATGCAGCACCACTCACCCGGTTGCCATGATAACCGATTGTTTGTTTAAGCGAAATGGCGGACAGCGATATGTCGAACAAAGCGGAACAACGAATAATGAAATTTTTGAATTTTTGAATCATCAAGTTTCTCCACAGCGAAGGTGTGAAAGCATCTGAAGATTCAAAGACTTCATTAGAGACTTCAAAGACAGTTTACCGAGTCATGTTTGTCTCGATCATCCGTCTTTGCTTGGAGCCAAATGTTTGAAGGAGGGCGAGATTCCACTGGCAACGAACATTATAAGGCAAGGCCAGCAACTGCTGTCGATGATGGCATCATCGCACGAACAAATGAACTGATAATGGACAACAGGCGGATTCATGTTCGAGAATTGGCTTCAATAGTGAACATCAGCACTGGCAGTGTGGATACCATCATCCACGATAAGCTGAAATTCAACAAGATCTGTACCACATGGGTCCCTAAGCAACTCTCCGAGGATCAGAAAAACAACCGGGTGGAAATCTCTCCTTGCTGCTGCAGCGATCTGACAGGGAAGGTGACACTTTCGTAAGGCGTGTTGTGACCATCGGCGAGACATGTATTCATCACTATACTCCTGAAAGCAAGCGTGCGAGCATAGAGTGGAACACACTGACTCACCACGACCCAAGAAATTCAAGATGACACCGTCGGCAACGAAAGTGATAGCGACTGTATTCTGGAACATTAAGGGTATCATTCATTTTGAGGACATCCCTGAAGCCGGCACTAAGGAAAAAGCGACCAGGACTCCTTACCAGTGGTGTTTGTTTCCTGGAAGACAACGCCAGACCACGCACAGCCAAACTGACTATGGGCACACTATGGGAACTCAAATGGGACATCTTACCACATCCTGTATACAGTCCAAATTTCTCCCCTTGTGACTATTACCTTTTTGGACCATTGAAAAAGTTCTTGGGAGGGCAGATGTCGGCTCCAATGATGAAGTGAAAAAGGCTGTCCTGACGTGGTTTCGACATCAGCCTGAAGCTTTCTACATAACCGGTATCCAGATGCTCCCAGAATGCCGGAAAAAATGCGTAGAGAAGCAAGGAGAGTTCTTTGAGATATAACTGGCGTCTGTTTTTGTAGTTTCCTGATTTCAACAAGACTTACCTGATTTGAAGCACCACTGTACACCTTCTTGCATACACATTTTCTGGTATTCACTACAAGACCGAACTACCTCAAACAGTTCTGCCTAAGTCTCTCCACAATATCCAAATGTACGCCACTCTGCGCAAGTACAGAATCATCGCTCACACGAATTATACGTTTTACCCCACAAAGACGTCTCAGGTAATCCATCTCAACTACACAGATATGACTCCTGTGTCTTACTTGCATAATCTAAGTTTCAGATCTATACAGGACACAACGAATAAGGACACTAATGTACCACCATACTCGCTTCTTTCATCAGAACATCCATTTGAATTTCACTGTATCGGTTTTTATTTCTGTGGAGAAATTACAGGGAAATGCCCAAAAAATTATTCATCGTATTTGATCTTTTGTATTTTCAAAACAGTTGCGGTTTCTCGTAAATTACAATGAACTGAACCTCTTCGATGTTATATACAAATCGATTTAACTTCAAAAAGCAATTGCACCTCATTTGCTACAAATTCCTAAAGTGCACTTCATTAACAATTAAATCGGTGTAAAATCCAGTTCATTAAACATTTATGCATAGTTTAATATCACTGTACAGTTGCATTATGGTTAAAGTAAACGAAGACCACTTTTAAAGCAATGGTGTCAGCTTTCTGTCGTGGAGCATCTAGCAATAAAGCTGAACCTGTCAACACGAAACCTTGTGTTTAATCCAGAATTACCGCAGTTCGTCTTTTCAGACTCGCAGCGTTGATGTTGTTGAGGGCAAGAGAATAAGTTACCGAGCTCGAGGTGATGAAAAACAGTCTCGTCACTCTATTTCACTCGCTTCCTTCCGTTTTTATAGGTTCCGAAGGGAAAATATTGGTGGGCTCACTCAAGAACAACTTTCGTCGACGCGACGGAATGGCAGCGCACACTTTCATCAGCTACTCCTGTCTCCTTCTTTTTATGATCATTAAATAAGTAATAAGGAAGACTGAGTAAGCATAGACAACAAAGCAACTACAAGAACAGTAAACATCATGAAGAATTGGCTAATAAAAGAGTAAAGCGAATAAAACAGAACTAAATGAAGAGGTGACAACTTCAAGAAATTACCTTTTTTTCATTCTATGGGACTGTAGTACTTAAGTCGGTTACAAAATTAATTGTAAATAAACTTAGCGAACTCATTTGCTGTTATGATTAACAGTGCTTGTCCAGTAAGCTAAAAACATATATTTAATATTTTATTGGTTACATACATACCGGACTTACTATTGAAGCATACACTGAGTGGCCAAATTATTATGACCACCTGACAGTTTTAGGCAAATGAGCTATTGCGTCACAGCGCTGCCGCTAGAGGGCTAGATAACTATAAAAAGGGAATGCAGGTGAGGTGAACTATCAGTTACACTGTGTTTTTTGCGAAGATATAGGCAAAAAACCTGATTTAACTGAGTCTGAACGCGGGATGATCGTCGACGCGCGCAGTGTCGGAACCAGTATCAGCAAAACAGCTGAACTTGTGAAGTGCTCAAGAGCAGCAGTTATTAATGTTTACAGAGAGTGGACTACCAAACAAAAAACCGGCTCTCAACGTCAAGCGTGTGGTCGTCACAGGCTCCTCAATGCTCGAGCTGAAAGGAGATTGGCCGGAGTTGTCCAGGGCGACAGAAGAGCAACAATGCGTCAAACAGCGGCAAATCTTAATCAAGGACAAACTGTGACCGCCTCTGAATGAACTGTTCGCCGCTCATTACACCGTTTAGGCTATGGAAGCCGACGACCAGTTCGAAAGCCTCTACTGTCAGCCTTGAACAAGAGCAGACGTCTCCAGTTCACCAAGGAGCACAAGAATTGGACAGTAGATGACTGGAAAAGGGTCATGTGGTCCGATGAGTCACGATTTCATATGCATCATGCAGATGGCAGGGTTGGAATATGGAGAAAACAACACGAAAGCATGGACCCCACCTGCATCGCCACAACACTTCAAGCTGGTGGCGGCATATTATGGTTTAGGGGATGTTTTCTTGGCATTGTTTGGGCCCTTTGATTCCTCTGCACGGACGTGTGCGTGACCAAGATTATTTAAGTATTGTCGCAGAGCAAGTACATCCCGTTATGTTAATGGTGTACTCTGACGGGGATGGATACTTCCAACAGGACAATGCTCCTTGTCATAAGGCTGGCATCGTCCTCAGACGGTTCGAAGGAGAGTTTACCTTGCTTCGTTGGCCTGCACAATCGCCGGATCTCAATCCCATTGAGAATTTGTGGGATGAGATCGAACGGGCCATCAGGCAGCGGGATCCAGCAACATCAAATCTGCAGGAATTGGAAGGTGCAGTTCTTCAGAGTTGGTGTCAAATTCCTCCTAAAACCTACCAACATCTCATAGAATCCATGCCCCTAAGAATGCAAGCAGTAATAAGAGCGAAAGGTGGCCCAATACTGTATTAAGGGGGTGGTCATAATAATTTGGCACTTAGTGTATATAAGCCAATGGAAGACCAGGCGTTCAGTATACAATCACTTGGTTCTCTTAGCAGATATGTTGAAAGAAGTTTGAATAATGGAAATGTCGTTCCAATAAATCCCAAACATTCTCTATGGGGGGGGGGGGGGATAGGATCTAGGCTCTGGGACGACCAGAATAAACGAGATCGTACCGCACGATGAACAGCAGCATTGTAATACACGAAGAAAAATGCACTATTGCAGGATGAACGTAGTTAGCAACAATATTCAGAAAGTCCTTGGAAAGCACGCGACCTTCTATGCAAATCATGGAACTAGTTTGATCCAGTACAAAATTCCATGCCATGATACGCCCAGGCTCGCGAAAAAGCGGGACTCGGTGCAAGTTCGCTATTCGGTCCTTTTCATAAAAAAACACTTGGATCATACAGGCATGGTCGCGGGGGCTTGCACGATCACACAGCCCTCTCGACTGTGCGCGGACACGCCTTCAAGAATACATTAAGTACACCTGTCATCTAGGCTGGCCCAAGAAAAAGCCTGGGCTGTTGCAAAATCTTCGTGTGAGGCCTATTTTCAAAAACACTTTTATCGTGGAAAATGAAAGTGTGGGACCTTCAAAAGAACCGGGCCTTGTGCGACCATTAAATTGTCTTGATAAGGCATGCTGGATGGTGCTCTCGCCAAATCATCTGCCTACCGTCGATTCAAAACAACGTGCATCCTGATTCGTCAAACCAAATAACCTTCTTTCGTGTCCAGTAACGACGTTCCAGACACTATTGTAGGTAAATTTTCCCTTTTCTTTGCAGAAATCAAAAATTTTCGAAGAAGCATGCGATTGTCAATATAAACCCACTTCAAATCCCGGCGCATGGTTCTGCAGAAATGGGTCAGAAACAGTCTTGTTGAAATCAAACCTTGTCAATCGTTGCACAGAGTATGTCCTATTTTAAACTTCGGCAGTCTCGCTCCTGATTGATTGTCTTTTATCCCTTTTATACAATGACTATGGATCATTTATTTCAACGGTTTAATAGTCTGGACATCGCACTTTATTTCAATCGTAGCTCCAGCTAGACGAGGATTCTCTTTTCATAGTCAGTTAGGTCCTGCTTCCACAAGCTAATCAAATTTTGTGATTAGACTCACTTAATGCCTTCTTAAATAAGTATACGCCTGAATCACATGATCTCAAACTATTTTGCATAAAACGAATTAAAAGAAATTTATACGTGTTTTTCTAATTCATTGGCCTATGTGTGTGGATGGAACATTAACAAAGTGGTGATCAATTAACATCATATTAAAAAAAAACAAAAAAAAACAACTCTTAAATGGAATGACAAAGCTTCCTAACCAACTTGCAATTCCATGACGTCAAAGTCAGCATTAGGAAATGAAGATTGCTCGAGATGTGAAAAAGAAAAAGAGAAAATTCAAAGAAGGACAAAAAAAATGGCACCCTTCATAGAGAAACCTGGAGAATAAAAATAAAAGAAGATGATAAGAAGGACATGGGTTCTTTTTTGTCCCTTCCTAAAAATCCAACGAGCCTTAGCAGCACCATCTGCCGACAAAAAGAACTAATTGAGACCGAGCTTTGACAATAATCGACAAGGAGAGGGGTAAGCTGGAGACGGTTTTCTATTCTGTTTTTGTCGCTCTCATCAAATACCCTCTTCCCCGACTCCCACCTAATAATCTCCCGACAGACCAAGTTGTTTTTTTGGGAAAGAAAAAATGCCTTTCATTTCAGGACGATGGTCTCGCCCAATGGAAACGAAAGCCAAGACGCTCGTAATGTTTCCCGGGGACAACCTAGAACAAACATGCAGACAAACACACACACACACACACACGCAAAAAAAAAGAATAGAAAGAAGTCTCTCTCGGTTCTATTCTTTTAAGAGAGAAAAATGATTAAAAATCAAAACCAATCACAGAAGGAAGCGAGGAGGAAGAAGGTTTTCTAAAAGTGGATCCGTCGTCTCCATGGCTTTTTGAAATGTAATTTTCGAGATAAAGATAAGGAACTGATGATGAACAAATTTGAATGATCAAAGGAGTAATCCGTGTGGAATCCAAATTAATGAGAAATTTGCGGCAACATTGGGCATATCTTGTTGTTTACTTGCTCAACTAATTTCCTTTCGCTCTACTTCGAACCATCAAGCAACTGTTTAATTTGCACATATGTCGAATTCAAAACAGTCGAGCCACATCATCATGGCCATTAACCACTGTGTGTGGCATGGACAGCAGCTATTGATAGACAGCAGAAAACATACACGAGACATTAATACCCCACCACCATCTTATGTTCTTCCAACAGTAATTCGATTATTTTTGGAAGTTTCCCGCCGAATACGACAACACCCATCCACACGATAGAGCGGAAATCGTGATTAGGAAAAGGCAAATCGCGAAATGTGTTTGATATGTACTGCAATGTACCTTGCCCATCCATCTGTTTCAGATCCCCACACGCAATAGGGTTTGCCGTAACTTTCTTGGCGATATACTTTTGGCAGGCCCTCTTACATGTGGACGGCGAGTCACTCAACTGCTGCGTATGGGTCGACTTGCACACATCTTTGCTTCTATAACCATCAATGTCAGGTCTGAATAGTGAGTGAATGGTGGAGGGTCCATAGAGTAGACATGGCAGTCGAGGTGATCCAATCTGTCTCGTCCAGGTTTAGGCTTGGGATACAAGGAGACCTGAAGGCTTGCTCGTGCCGCTACAACCGTTCCCGGGCAATTCTGCAACTATGGCATATCGCATGGTCCTGTTTGAATATCCACCTCAAGGAAGACAGCCAACATGTATGGTATACCTAATCCGCAATAATGAATAAATAACCAAATCGGGTAAGAGTGCATTTCAGGGATGTCAATGGACTTAGACAATACTGAAAAACCTTTAAAGAAAATAAACTACCCCATACTTATCGAGGGTCATTCGTAAAGTAAGGTCCGTTTTGCAATGAAAACAAAACTACAATATATTTTTGCAAACTTTTTTTCTCTACCAGATTCGATGTACTTTTAACTATTTCTCCACATAGTTTCCAAGTTTAACTAAGCACTTGTCATAGCGCTCAATGTACAGTCGGGTCCAAAAAGGTTTAGACTTAAGTCATAGTTGAGCACGTGAATAGCACATCCCAAGCGTATATCTGCTATCCAATTTTCATTCAGAAGAGAGACAGTTCCAGCCTAATCTGCCTTGACTCTCAGTAAAAGTACCTGATTTTGTAATCGATCAAAATCCGGTAAGCTCAGTTCCTACGGAGCAGTAAAAACCTTTTTGCACCCGACTGTACTTCCGCATGATCACTTCATAGAAGCTGCCGCCGAACCTAACCTAACCTAACCTAACGCAGTTTTTACTTGTTCATCGTCGCTGAAATGCAGGCTGCCGATGATCTCCTTTAGCTCCCGGAACAGGTGGTAGCCACTGGACGCGAGATCATCGGCAGCCTGCATTTCAGCGACGATGAACAAGTGAAAACTGCGTGACTTTCTTCACCGGCGGTAGTTTCTATGAACTGATCATGCGGAAGTACATGGAGCGCTATGATAAGTGCTTAAATAAACTTGGAAACTATGTGGAAAAATAGTTAAAGATACATAGAACCTGGTAAAAAAAAATTTTTGAATACATAATATAGGGCGTGTCTAAAAAGTCCGACTGGTCGCCAACAGGTTACGTGGTACGATCGGCGGCCGTTAGCTTCCGTTTGTTCGTTCATGGACATCGCGATCGTGAGCATTTTGCTTCAAAACGGCGTCGCAGCAAGGTTCCTCATCATATTTCGCCATCTCCTTTCTTCAAAATATATTTATTACGTATCGGGCACTCGAACACTTGAACTTTCTACTTTCGTCCGCCATTTTTATTCTACTCACCGAGGCAGCCGACCGGGGTTGGACTCCGGTCACGATTAGCGCGACCGGTCGCGTTATGAAAACGCTCATCAGCGCGACCGGTCGTTACTTCATGAATCGATGTCGTCCGAATCGGGAGAAAACTTAAAATGGATAAAGCCAGCTACGTATGCCTGCATCGTTCCCGCGTCGATCGGACATAGTCAAAATTTCGAGTCAGTCACTGGTGGCTCCAAAACGAGCTTTGCGACGGGCTTTGACCGGTCGCAACCGGTCGGACTTTTTAGACACACCCGTAGTATTTTTGTTTATATTGCAAAACGGGGCTTACTTTACGAATAACCCTCGTATAATCTGTGTATTTCTTTTAAGTAGCACCATATATTGTTCTTTACTTTTGTTTTCTGTTTGTTGTAATAATATACTATCCTTGTTTCACTGTTATGGTTTCGATTTAACTTCTCCATTCTCTGCACACATGTCTATTCACGATTTAGTTTACATTAAACCAGTTATCTGTATTAATATAAGTCAATGTTTGTCTTTCTGCTTGTATGTTTATTCGCGATAATGTCTACAAACGCGAAACCAACGGGCATCAAAACTTTGCATGATGCTTTCACTACAGTTCAAATCCAACAATAATACTACCTACAACAATATGACATGCCAACAAGAACAACCAACAATTATCTACTCTTACATTGAAAATTATTAAGTAGCGGAAGAAGGAGTACTTACTGTTTTCACAATGTCCGTCTGTCTCCTTCATATTTTCTACACTTTTCTACATTTTTTTCAGAATGCTGCTTTCCATGAGCATTTCCTGCTTCACTATTTAATTTGGTTTTGATTGGCCCACTGGGGTCGGAGTTACTGAGGTGGGAGTTAGAGGGGACCAAAAGGTCTACGTGTATTTTGCTATGTCAAGGGGTGAAATTCGGTATGCAGATTCCTCTAGGAAATATCTACATTATTATGAGGTTTTGGACCAAATTATTCCAATAGGGTCGGAGTTGTGGGGGTGGCATCACTTGGTCTTTGATATATCATTCGATTGGAAATGATGAGAAACCAAAGAAAATATAGCTCTTTTTCATTTTCTAAATAATTTCGTTCGAGATAATCAATTTTTGATTAAAAAAATTGGGGAGGTTAAAAACTGCAGATAAAAGAGTATAAATAGATGATCTCAGGCTTCCGCTACTTTCCTATATCCTCTTCAGTGGGGTTAATTTCTTGTTAAAATTTTAAAAACACACACACGTTATTTTCCTTCTAAGACAGAAGCGAGGCTACTCTCCTCACTGGCTGCGCAAAAAATACTGATTAAGTGTTGATTTCGCACATTCTATTTCCTTTCAATCTCCTTAAGTGTTGATCCAGTTTGCTATGGCGATCAACAAAGCGCAAGGACAAGCATTAAAAGTAGCGGGAATCAATTTGGAGTTCCCGCTTTTCACGTGGACAACTGTAAGATTTCAAAATCACCCCCCGCCCCCAACTGAGGACGCAAAATCGGTCTATTTTGACAGGATTGTATGGCCCCCTCAAAACCATGATAACTTTTCTCGAGACATTTCACTGGATGGGTTAAAATTAACCGCTCTCTATATCTTGTCTTCGCTCAACTTCCACTGCTATCAGCAGCTTGTGTTCTCCAACATAGGATACAGGGTGATTCTTTTTCCGAGGTTTCCCTCCAAACGTCCATCGACTCGAAGGAATAGAAGCCGTAACTCATCGGAGAAGACAGCCAGCGGCAACATTTCAGATTTTCTTAGCAGCGATTCAAATTGGCCGCCCTGTTGTGCTGTTGGTCAACATAGTGGTTTGGAGACTCTTTTTCCACGTGAAATCTAAAATTAATAATAAGTTCAATTCACTCAAGCCAATCACGAAAGGGTCAATTCTTGAACTGCAATGTAAATGGGATCTAACCTTTATTAGCAAGGGTGCAGTGACCATCCGTCTGTTTCTTAGGCCCTTAAGTAACAGGCTTCGCTATACTGTTCTAGTCGTGTGTCACGTCTGGCAATACAGCAACAACAGTAAACTGCTCAACTGTTGCTTTTCAGTAGGTCTGCATACATCTTTGCAGTCAACGTTCCTCTCTCACATCAGAGCGAGTTTCCAAGCAGTTTATTCGCAGTTTATTTTCCTTTTGTCCAATCACGGTGTACTTTAATCACAGCAGCAGCGAACAGTTTACTACTGCGCAGTTTCGGAGTATCATCACCCTTGATCATCCTCCTTTGAAGATTCATAAATCTCTCGTTTTACCCATGACAACAACACCTACTGTAATGTGTGCAGAGTACAGACATCTCGCTACGTGCCTTTTTCCATTGGCTACACCCTGCTGACGGAAAAATAGGAGGGGTCATAACGACAATGAAAATGTCCACTTCAATGTTTTGAATTATACAGAGTCACTGGTAATTCTCATTGCCAGCAGAGTACTGTGCTCTCTGAAAGCATCCGTAATTGTATACCTGAAATACGTGAAAATAGTTTTCTGGGTTAACGATTCGAGCATTTCAAACAACTTTCTCAACTCCTGTCATGGATCAGAAGCACATCCCGAAATATCATCATTTGTTGCAAATGAGACGCTTTATATAAGCCTAAGTCATTAAGAGCCTTATTTTAACCGACCTGCCGGACACATTCCATGTGAGCAAATAAACACAAATAATGCCGACTTTCATCCCAAGCACGCTTTCATTTAAATGCGACCTGACCATTTAAGCCGAATTTGCAAAGAGGCCCGTGAATAGGGGAAGAGGAAAGCGCTAATTGCAGGCAGCACAAAGAGAAAAGAGAGAGGAGGGCGCGTCCTTTAATTGACCGACGCTCAGCGCAGGTGCCTCGATTTCCAGGGACTCATTTGCCGATTCGGTTGTTCTTCTTCAAAAGAAGGTTTCTGGTGATTTCTCACATTTAGAAAACAGGAGAGGGAATTGTTGGTAGAGGAGGCTTTATTTGACCTGAGGGGGTGGGAAGAATAGCAGAAGCTTGTCTTGATCGCCAGGGCTGTAACGGCGGTCGGCGCTCTGATCGGCCGAGGGATCTCTCCATTCTTTTCCTCCGTTCGCAAGCCCCGCAAGCCAAATGCGCCGCAGCAGCTGCGGAAGAGCCCGGCCACAACAGCTGGCGTCGCCGTACAAAAGCCGCAATATTAGGGGCGACAAGTTCCCCTCCATTATCTTTTGGGGAAAGGATCCTGGCGACACATCCCATCGGCAGATAAGGCGATCGTTGTCGTGGAAACGGTGACAAATAGCGCCCCAACCTTTTTCTCCATTGCCGTTCTTTAATGCATAGAATCCCTGATCAAACCGGTGAAAGATGAGTAATCCATCTCGCTTTCTCCACTTTTCTTTTCTCTCGCCTCGGTTATCTCCTTTCACTCTATTCCTTTCTGCAACAGAAAATCTCTCTAAAGCCCGCGTTTCTTATTTTGCTTTATTTTCTCCTTCTAGCCTACCACCACCAGCTCGAGCATCCCTTGGCAAATTGTAGACTACATTTACTTCACTTTCGCTTCATAACTTATTCTTCATGGCCTGTGCTTCTTTTTTACATTATAACGAAAACAAAGTAAATATTATTTTTGGACACATGTACATTTTGTTCGATACTGAAGTGTTATATTTAAGAAACTCAACTGTTATTCGAAAGCACGAGTAAGGCCCATAAATGTTTGATGTTGAATAATTGGTGATAAGCTGATTCGTCCCAATTTCAATGAGGGCTCTTTGTATGGATAGAACTAGGGAAACGCTCTGCAGGATGAATTACCAATATTACTTGAAGGGCTGAGTATTAACGAGCTATAAAACATGTGGTTCCGTTCGTTGCATTGAGTAAATATGTCTGAAATTAACCCATATACAAAAGTATAAGTAGAAAAGATAAAGGGGGTATGCACTTCACGTCAGCCATCCAATTTTCGTGCAGATAGCTGCTGGCTATGCGCAAAGTGCGTAAAAAAATTTAAGACCATGCAATATAGTGAGATTCGAACGAATGTATGATTAGAATAATAGACTAAATACGAGAGAATGGAGATGCATACAGCAACCACTGAGAATTTATAAATACATAGACATTCCTAAAGTCCTTTTATAGGCTCGGAACCACCTTTTTTATGGATACTTACGGCCATGTAGGGGGCGATGGGGGGGGGGTCATTCCAGTTTCGGGGTTTTTCACACAAAAATGTTTTAAATAAACTCATTTTTCCTACATCTCTACGGAGATTTGTTCGCGTCGTGCAGTTTGTGACGTCAGAGTTTGTTATGAGAGGAAACAATGAGATATGAAATTGTTGCACAAAAACGATTATCAAAATTGCTTTCAACAACTGGATTTTTAGCACGGTCTATAGATATAAAAGGTCATCGAGCTCCACTGAAAAATGAAGCTAAAGTTTCTAGCTCCCGCTAGGGCGGGAAGTCTATTGAAAAGTAGCGCTGCATGTACAATCGGCCCAACTGTGCCTGCAGCACCGCCCTATCGGCAGTTTCAATGAAATATCTCTATAGTAGGCTGCGATCGTAGGTCACGGTCAGCCCCATCGAGATCTGTTTTCCTTAGCTTCTCGAAACAATGGAAAATGTCGGAATCTCGATGACCATTCATATCTATAGACCGTGATTTTTTAGACAACAAAGAGAGAGACGTAAAAACGCCTGCTCAAGAATAGTTAAATCAGAAATATTGCACAAAAAATGCATTCAATAAAGTTTCCTATTATTTTCATTTATATTCCTTCTTGAAAAAAAAATTCCCGCTTTTAAAACGGGATTTAACCCTCGTTTTTACCTACACTGCTCTGGAAAGTCCAAGAGAAAGAAATAGCTATAGGACTAGCCAATATTGCAGTATGCAATGTTATTGCAAAAGGAGATGAATACACTGAAGGCGTATCCGGAAGCTCGCATCGCGAGACATTCGACAGGTTTTTTGACTCGGGATGTCAACACGGGCGATTTCAAGACCATTAAATAAAAATGCAAGCTACCAGACCATTTTGGGCATCACTCCGTGAGCACCCACATGCCAAACACGTAAAGTTGAAAGCTATACGAAAGTTAATATGATCGACATCAATGGGCCAAAGAACACATGTTGTGGGGAGAAAAGTGGAAGTCTTTAGCTTTTTCCTATGAGAAGAAGTTCAACTTAGATGACCCTGATGGCTATAGTTCTACTGATATGATCTGACATGGGAACCAAAGGAACCATTTTTTTCTAGCCGTGAAATGGGTGGTGCTTCTGTGATGGTTGGAAAGACCAACTTGATAAGAATTAATAGCCACATGAATATCTTGGTGTTTAATCAATTAATATCATTTGGACCGTTAATTGCAGGAAATGATTGGTTGTTCCAATAAGACAATGCCCCATGTCATGTGGTTCAAAAAGAAGCAAATCAATATCATCAGATAGCCTAACTCAAACCCTTGGAAAACCTAAGAGAGTTGCTAGCGAAACGCGTTTAAGCAAATAATAGACAGTGCTCCCATGGACGAATGGGACAAATTTAAGCCGATTGTGCTATAAACCGTGCTTCAGTGTAACTGGTTTTATATTTTCTTTTACAAGCAATTTTTTTGTTTTTGTTATTTTTCTACAGATGAAGTACCTGTAAACATATATCTATTGCTTGCATATCGTGTATATAAAAGTCGATAAAATAATCAGAGTAAAAAAACAAATTGTTCAATTCAGAAATATTGCATGGTCTTAGAATTTCTTTATGCATCTTACAAGGGAACTCTTTGTTTGCGCGCAAGCAGACCTTGGAAGCGATGGCGTTGCGCGGTGGCGGTAGCGAAAGTGAGAAGGGGAAAAAAACATGGCGGTAAAGGGGGAACAAAATCGTTAACGGCGGTCGCCAAAGAATTGCAGTTACAACAGTGTTATTAAGCAAAAAAATCTTAATTATGCTATACAATTATTCATCTAGAAATAATTTATAAGATGAGGTAAGCATTCATGAATGTTTATTTTTATTTAAAATTATAAAGCACCGCGATACATATCCCTCACCAACGCATATTCGTATTCTCGGCTGCTGGCCCCATTAGATTGAATACTAATGTAGTCTCCAGGCTAGACCTCAGTAGGCTAATCTCCTGTTAGGTTAAATTTCATATAGATTCCATAGTTATTTAACATAGAAAAGAGAAAAGATAGGTGTAAGTCGTGTTACATTTAACACTCAACATTCTGGCGAATGTTAAATCTATTCGGGTTCTGTTTCAAGTTAACGTGGGAGGTCTATATTTTCGTATTGAATGTTGGCTGCTTGTTTCATTTTTCGAGCTCGAGTCGGCGTTCTGCATCGACACTGAATGTGTAACTCCACTCGAAGTGATCGGTACTAAATCCTTTTGAAATCTTTTTTCATTTCCTACAGGTTTTTTATAGGCTTTTACCCACTTTTACCATATGTTTTGTAGATTTTGGTTAATTTCTCAAAATTTCCTGTACTCACGCACTTAATCGTCCTTAACTCTTGAATATTGCGTTCTATTCTCAATTTTATGGCACCAAACGTTAGAGTTCATCGATACAAATAAAATGACATCTCATTTGTCACTGTGTGAACAGCGATAAGCGACTTTTGAACGTTAAAATCCACCCAGTTGATTATGTACATATTCAAGTTTAATCATAGAGCTGGATCAACATCGGGTAAAAAAGGGTGGGCTAATTGTTGTTGCTCATCTAGCTACGACTGAAACAACGAATTAACGATATTCATTTTGTCAAGTTTCACGTCAGAGATAACAAGAGAAGAAAATGAACCAAAAAATACTGATAAGGCATGCTAAGTTTATTAAGCCTAACGCATTTCGATATTTCACTATCATCGGAGGTACAAAGCCTCAGAATGAATTGAGACATTGATAGAACCTATGTAGTAATCTCAGTATCCACAATATCTGTCTGAAAGGGATAATTATGGCGGAAAGACAATCATGAACGAGACCTTGCACGGAGAAATAGGATACCAACTGTGCAACAATGGACAAATAATTTAACTAAGGCTGTTCCTGGCCCTTTTTTGCAGAAACACGCAACGAGAATTAAAACGGATCCAAATCGGCAGTCGCAAGACTATAGGAAAATTCTTGATTTCTGCAAGAACAGAAACGTTTGCCTACAATTGTGTGTGGAACCTTGTGACTGGACACGTCTAGAGTGGAAGAAGGTTACAGGCTGTTTCACCCCAACAGTAAGCTAATGCCTTATCAAGAAAACTGTTGGAATGGAACTAGCCCCCTGATATTCATGGAAAGTTATCTGAACATTGTTGTCGACCAAATCCATTCCACAGTGCTGCATTTTTTGTGATGGACGAAGGTGACTTCTGTGATTTGCCCTAGAGAATGTTTGGGACATGTTAAAACGACATATCTGGCAGCAAATCCTCTTCCAACAAATGTGCTAAGAGAACTAAGAGAATGTCTAGTGAACTTCCATTGACTTACAAGTGCTTCAACACCTTACTGACTCTATGCCAACCCGCATATATTGCTGTAATCCATTGGCCATGTATTTCTGTATAGTGTAGAAGAGGAATTTCATATCGAGTTTGGTACACAGAATGAAGAGTTACGGAATAAAGATGACTTTTCAAAAGCCTTTATATTAAAGAAGACCTCTTAAGCAATAAAAGAACAGAATAGGTCTATGCTCAAACTCAATAAACTTCAAAAGAAATGAACCTTATTTTTAGCACACACATAAAATCTCCAAGGGTCGAAAAATCAGATTCACAGACATGACAAAAAAAGAATAACGTCAACCGTCAACCACAAACGCTCGACATGATTTACGATTGACGTAGGGGTTAAGTGCATCCATTCTGGTCTCCTACTGACAATAGAACCCCGCTCTCACATCCCTCTTATCGACAGTCCGCACATAAAATCCACTCATTGAACATTATGGAAAATAAAAATACAACAAAAGCAATCCCCGCAGTATATGTATATATATAAAACATTTATAATATGAAAACTTAATCGAGATCATTCGTATGTTGGTGAGGATCATGGCCACGGTAGATGGCGAGAGGAAGGGTGGTAGTAGCGACAACGTATTCACGTTAAGAAAAGCAGCAAACACAACAACAAACGAGACAAACAAAGCGGAAATGAATTGGTCCTGCCACGCTCAAATGCCTCCCTTTAATCGCGACCCTTTTTGACGGATAATTGCGGGATTTCGCTCTCCTGAGGATTCCCGATATTGGCCTCGTCGCTACTCAACCAGAAACGGTGGGAGACTTTTCGCTCGCAACTGACCAGAAATGGCTGGTGGGTGTTAAAGGGCTGGGATAGGTGGGTGTGGTGGGGGTTAGGAAAGGAGTGTTGTACGGGGAGTGGGGGCCCACCAACGGCGGCGGAGAAAAGAGAGCAATTACTGTCAGGCTTAATCGCGGTCGTCAACCGGCAGTGCGACAGTCGACTTGCGAGCGAAACCTTTTCGGCAGGTCATAAATCAGATTGACAGCCTCCGGCATCAAGATAATTCCTCCCAAATTAGCTTTTGTCTCTCTCGCTCTCTCTCTCTCTCTCTCCAAGAAAACAGAGAGAGATTGCAACAACAGCGGCGAAAAAGAGAGATAAATAGAAAGTGAGAGAGGGGTACTACTAGTAACGGTCTGTGTTTGTACGCGGTGCTCAAGCGCATTATTCGGTCAGAGAAAAATAATAAGGTAAAATGAGACGAAATGAAAGAAATGGAAAAAAATTGTTTGACCAGGGCACGTCTTTCTCTTTAAGACTCATCAGAGAGAACGTGCACTGCAACGAACTTGTTTTCTTATTAGACTGCTTGGTTTTGTTATACTGGTTTTTTTTTTCCCTTCCCGCCTTTACTATACACCGCTTGTCTCCCATTCTTCTATTAAATAACACGGACGAGTGGATTCGATTACGTCTAAGTGAAAACCCGAACGTACAGTTCGATCAATGACTTAAAAACAACAAACTGAAAAGTAAAAGAAGGAAAGTTGTATTGGACGGAAAAAAAATTAACTTTTACAAATAGTACTTAGGAAGAAAGCGGAATTTAAAAAAAATTCTCAATTAGGTGTTTCAAGAAATAAATTACAGTGCTATAACGAAATATTTATTTTCGGAAAATGAGAGGACAAACGAGTGACTGAAGAAGTTGACTGAGACGCCAAATCTAATTGTACAATAACATGTTGTGCCTTCCTACTACGATGTTTCAGGTCATTGTCCTCTTGAAGAACCCAGTTTGTATTTGTCTTTCCGCACAACCTTCGAACAGATGGTAACCTGCTCTTTTTGCAGATTTGGGTCATTCATTGAGTGTTCAGGTTTCCAGTAAAGATGCGCAAATTCCCAAATCCATTTTTTTGGAGAAACAACCCCAGACATTGAGCTTTAGGGTGCGTAACGGTACGGTGGGGGACGTTCATTCTCGATGTGTTGAATCAGGTGACCAAAACGAGGATTCATCCAAGAAAATGGTATTGCCTTAATCACGATCCATATTTTCCTGTGCCCATTGTAGACGTTTCTTCATCGTACTCCGCTATTTTATGTTTTTCACATATTTCGCACTCATTGCTGTTTCACAGTTATACTAAAACTCTTTGCATTCAAATTAGTCTGCTCGTGTAGCGCGCGATACAGAACATGATAACCATTAATGGAAAACCAAGAACCGCTTGTCCAAGAGGTTTTTGGTTTGCATTATGTCATTATCCACAATAAACACATTCTTTTCATGATAACCATTGTTGCCATAAAAATTTTCCATTCTGTGTTACGTATACTCTTTTCTTAGACAGACGTACAACTTTACTTCCAGTGAAACCACAGGTCCAGTCCAAACTCATATCGCGTACAAATTATATATATATATAAACTATACAGGCTGTTTTTGAATTGAGTACAGATTTTTTGGGAGATGATAGAAGAGGTCCTTAGAAGTATTTTTTGTCATATGAACATGGGGTCCCCGCAGCTCCGTTTACTTACAATACTGCATTGAACAATCAAATGACACCGGGACGCAGTGTGCGTTGGTACCTAGATTATTTTATTTTTAAAAGCTTTTTATAACTTTGCTGTGTTAGTTTGTTTAGATCAAATCTTGTAATCAATATTAAACCAACTTTCCGACAAGCTAGGGAGCTGCAATTTGACACACTTATGCAGAATCGATGACAATTTATGATAAAGAAAAAAATTTTCAAATCGGTTCATTGGTTCGTGTTCTAATGGTACTAACTCATTACTACGAATTGATTGTTGTAACAATTGGACATTTCGTTATGGCGAGAGGTAAATGTATCTATTGTTTATTGTTGCAAAATTAAGCTTTATTGTTGCCACTAAATAAAGCATTATAAAAGCTTGGTTTGATAAAACCCTTTTTACATAATTTTATTAACAATTAACACAAGCAATCTACTGTATGACTTTTACAGTAATTGTTCGAAATGACCGCCATTTCCATATGGACTAATCGTATTTTACAAAGGGGTTGGATACCATGGAATCTCCTTGACGAAGTTTGTCCTAAGACTTTTCAACAAACAAGCACGTGCTCCTTGAAATTTCTTTGCAAACAATTGCTTTAAAAGTTATTACAGTAGATTGCTTGTGTTAATTGTTAAAAATAAAATAATCTAGGCCTACCAATGCACATGGCGTCCCGGTGTCATTTGATTGTTCAATGCAGTATTGTAAGTAAACGGAGCTGCGGGGAGCCCATGTTCATATGACAAAAAATACTTCTAAGGACCTCTTCTATCATCTCCCAAAAAATCTGTACTCAATTCAAAAACACCCTGTATACAGTACAACGAAACAATTTAATTTCGAATCTGCAGTCCGAAGCATTGATTCATGATAATGTTTTTAGATGCAACAAATAAATAAATATTTTATACAGTACATAAACCTTTTATTTATTTACCAATGGATGAGTCTACAGAATCATGTACGAGGTTGAATCAGAAAGTTTTTCGTAATTAAAAATATATGTACTATTCTATGTACCTTACACTAATTTTCCACATAGTCCCCACATCGGTTCAGACATTTGTCTCATCACAGCACTAAATTTGAGATGCCCCTGTGGTACAATTCGTCCGGCTGACTGTGGAACCACCGTCGGAATGCTATCTTGGCTTCGTCGTTGCACGTGAATCGCTGTCCTGCCAGGAACTTCTTCAGCGGACCGACAACGTGGCAATCAGAACCGCCAACAAGCTCCGGTCATTTCACTGGGAGAGTCTGGACCACCCACAGTCCGGACCTCAAGTGACTGTTCAGTGCCGTCGCGTGCTTCAAGCCGGCGCCAACAATGCTTATATGGCGAACAATAAAGCAATACTTTGAATTGTTCTTTCTGTTTCCGTAACGCTTTTTTGGGTCGGATTTTGTATCACGCATTTTCCAGAATGACATCCAGCCTTAAAACATTATCATGTTAAAATAGTAATTATAAAGGTTTACCAACTTAATTCTTTAACCACATCTTCCAACATACGTATGATAAAACAAAACAGTAAAATAATAAATTGAAATGAGGGAGTGGTACATTTGCACAGGCATCCAATTTTATCATGATAAAATAAATGGCGAAACTAGTTGGAACTCCTGATGTCCCTCTGTTATACTGTAAGGCCACCACCTGTTTAGTTAATAGGAACAGTATTATGATCCATCCTTCCACCGATATGAAAAGAAAAAAAATAGTAATTTTTTTTTGCTGGGAGGGGTTGGGGTTTTATGAAAATCTTTATAACTCAAAATTGGCTCATTCCAGGCATGCAATTTATTTACAAAATATATTCGTCTCTGATAAAGAACCCCGCCCATATGGAATTTATTGACTTTGATTCGCGAATGCATATGCCATTTCTTCAGCCGGCCAGGTGGCCTAGAGGGCTAGGGCGTAGGCTTTCTAGTTCTCTAGTCCACCTGGTCGTGGGCTCGATTCCTGCCGTGGGTATGGGTGTTTGTGTTTGTCCTGGGCTGCGTACAAATATAACTTGTATAAAAGGCGCAAAATAACCTTAGTAGTCGACGCCAAAAATTCTAATAAACCAACCAACCAACCATTTCTTCATTTTTAGAAAAAAATTAATATATATAAAAAGGTTTAACCAATAAGGTGCATTGCAAAATGACACAACCACCCCGTTTTTAGGGGATGGGGCCACAGAAATGATACCAACTGACATGATATTTATTGATACATAAACACATGAGTTATGTGATAAACTAGTTTTGATTATTTCCTTTCATTAAAAAAAATAATGAAGCAAAAAATAGATAAATTGCCGTTGCAAAATGATACAACCATCTCCTAACTATGGAGTTTGCCGGGCGGAAAGTTTCATTATTTTCCGCTCAATGATAAGGGGATAGGTAGACATGCAAATTTATATATAAAAATTTTCAGAATTTCTTAGTCAGTTTTTTCGAAATCCAGTGTATAGGTTGTTTTACGATGGATAGGAAAAAAGTATTGACAGACTGTGAAAAAGGCAAAATAACTGCTTTCAAAGAAGAAGTCTTGTCATCAAGAGAAATTGCAAGAAAGATTGGACGTTCACCATATGTAGTGAACAGGGGGTGGCCGTGGCCGTGGCCGTGGCCTGGTTGTCTCGTCGGTTGGCTTGCTAATCGATGGAGTTCAGCAACTTCAGGCGCGGCCAGCTGCTGGCTGGGCGACGGCCAGGGCTTGAGGGCCACTGCTGGCGGGACAGCTATTTGGGGCACGGCTGTTGGAGGACTTTAGTCTGACCCATTTGCCAAGTGACCATAGCTGGTTTTCCAGCAGTTGGTGACAGCCACTGGTTTGTTTGTCCGCCAGCAGCTCTTCCATCATGAAACCCCCCGTGCTTCGGAGGGCACGTTAAGCCGTCGGTCCCGGCTGCTACTGTCATCTCGTAGCAGTCATTATTTACTGGGATGGCGCAAAACTCCCTCGTAGATATGTAGTGAACAGCTTCTTGAAACTTGGGACGCAGTATGGAACGAAGAAATCAACCGGCAGACCACGCAAGATCACTCCCAGACAAAAAAGAATCATTGTTAGAAAGCTGATTGCCGGTGGAACATCTTTGTCGCAGTTGTCTAGAGACGAAAACTTCAAGGTTCACAAGTCTAGAATATCAAGAGCTGTCCGGCAATGCGAGAACATCAAGTACATGAAGAAGAAAATCCAACCATGGCTTACTGATGTCCACAAGAAAAAAAGAGTTGTGTGGTCACAAGAACACGTAATTTGGAAACGAGAATGAATGAAAGTCATCTTCAGTGATGAAAAAAAATTCAATTTAGATGACCGTGACGGATGGGCCTAGAGCGCCTGGGACACCAGCATTTACCTCGCCGTCAGAACTAACTCATGTCCCTTAAGGGGCTCTTTCTTCTTTGGGAAGTGGTGAAAGTCGCAATGTGCAAAGTCTTTCATTTTTGAACTGCAATTTTTCATCTTTGATCTGTAGGCGCTGCAACGCCTCTGGTGTGTGGTGATTCGTGTGCGGGCGAACGCTATCGTACTCCAGAAGAGGGTCCAAAGCTGCCATTCAATCCTGGTGTCGACAACAACTCCGGAATTCCTCACCCAACTAGTCACGCGTTGGCGCAATGCGTGGAAAGGGATGGGGACTATGTCGAAAAGTGAATAGTGCATTACATACAGGACAAATGTGAGTATAAGATACAAAAAGAATTTTAAAAATCGGTTAACAAATAAAAAAGTTACAGCTATGGAGACCTTATTTATCAATCGCCCCTCGTAGTTTATCACTTTACTTATGTGTTTATGTATCAATAAATGTCATGTCCTTTCCAGTTGGTATCATTTCTGCGGTCCCATCTTCTAAAAACGGGGTGGTTGTATCATTTTGCAACGCACCTTAAATCATGAAAAATGTGTAAAGGCACAGTTTAAGGAACCCTCTAAGAGTGTATTAATTTTACTTGGTTTTGCTCTTTGCCATTTCGGGTAGGTTAGTTGCACAAATTTGGTCACGTACCTACAATCCGTACGTTCATGTACAGACGTAATTTTTTTCCTCAAAATTTTAACATATATCTTCTCGAATCATGAGATTTTAAGTTGATTTCAGAAAAAAGCTTTCTGGATTAGGGAAACGAACACATAGCCCACCAATCTTAGTAAGTGGCCGGCCAATAAATAAAATAAAATAAAAATTATTAATTTAAGTTTAAACCTTAACTGAAGAAGCTGACAACTAAGAAAAATAAGACTGAGTAGAATTAGGGCTAGGACGAGAAATGGTATCTCAATTTTTCTCTATTGGATAACAAGAGTTACATCTTAAGGTTTAAATGTAGGTTTAACTCTAGGTTGCACTTTTAACCCGAGGTGGTGAACACGGTCATGTAAGAAATGTCAATCCATTCTTTAACTATAATGAGGATTCAAAAATCTAGACTTTGCATCTGACAAGCCTTATTAGAAAAGCACACATCTATTGATTGAGTTGTTTCACTGTAGAAGGACAAAGTTGAAATTTATGTAACTAAGATAGAAAGTATCCTGGAGGAAAAAAATATTAATGTATACAGGCTAAACGAGAATTTCGACAAAATATTTGCGTGCCCATTCTGAAAGTTTATCAGAAACCAGAATCCTTTTTTGTACCGTATCCCCTACTTAGAATTTAATAGTATGAAATTATTAACAATGAATAAAGATCTTGTAGTTCATCTTGATAGTCCTGAAAATTTCGTAAGAGTTGAAGAGTTGAGAAAGCGTTGCCAGATGCATGCTGTTCTGTAAGAAAGGGTTGTTTATTCACATAAATGGCGAGGACGACTTGAACCATACTTGGCCTCCGTCGGTAAAAGCAAGCTGTTTGTTATCGTCGGCTCAAGTGCACACTCCAACCACAAACATGTAGAATTTAACTTCAGGAGACTCCTTCACATTAAGTATTCTGTGAGAATTATTTAAACACGCCTCCTTCTCAATGACGCCCAAGTTATCATTGTTTTTAAAGTTGTCACTCTTAAGCGTCTTGAATTTGGCAGTAAAGTGCCTCACCTTTTCTTGATTTTAATATTTTTAGTAAAAATTTTAATAAAAGATTAGATAATATTTTGTATTTATTAAATATTTATAAAACGTTTCTCTCTCAAAAAAAACAAACAAACTTCAAACTTAAAAGTATAACACAAATCGCTTGAATATGTTTTCGTCTAAATACTTGCAAGTAAGATCCAAGCGAAAATCCGCCAGAAAATTATATTCCATGTCAGATTGAATTGTCGAACATTAGATGTCAGCTAAGACCCAAGCAGAAGCATAGTTAAGGCTGTCTAAAAAGTCCGAACAACCCTGACCGCAACTAATTAAATCGCCCGATATAATAACGTTAATACCAGGAAGACTAATTGCTGTGACCTCTCATATGTATTTAATAAATTTACACGAATACAAACCAATACACGAATCCATTCTAGAATTGTCTCTACTACGATTACTTTTTATCCAACCCATATAAAACCACTTTGTATTTATTGTTGAGGGATCTTATCTTATCTTGTACAGAGGGTAGATTATCGCAGAATGATAATCTGCGGCACTTACTCCTTCGAGGGAGTTTTGCACCATCCCAGCAACTAATGACTGCTACGAGATGACAGTAGCAGCCGGGACCGACGGCTTAACGTCCCCTCATGATGAAAGAGCTACTGGCGGACGAACAAACCAGTGGCTATCACCAGCTGCTTGATATCCAGCACTGGTCACTCAGCAAATGGGTGACTAAAGTCCCCCAACAGCTATGCCCCGAATAGCCGCCCCACCCAGCAGTGGCCCTCAAGCCACTGGCTGTCACCCAGCCAGCAGTTGGCCACGTCTGAAGTTGCTTAACTCCGTTGATCAGCGAGCCAACCGACGAGACAACCAGGCCACGGCCACCCCCGATTGTTGAGGGATGCTCGAACAATTTGTCCATTACAAATAAAGGTCGTTAACTGGTAAAAGCAAAATTGGCAGTGATGGATTTAGGTAATCATATATCTACTACAATTTTCTTACGAAACCTACTTTTAATACAGCACCATTTCATTCAATTATTCTCTAAAAAGTACAAATTTTTATCTTTAAGCGACACTCGCGTACTCGATTGCCGTTTTAGAGGAATTTCTTTCGAATCAGAAGAGTCTTAAATTTGATCGAAATTGGTTCAGCCACCTAAGCTCATGAAAGTTGAATACGGAGAGAGAGAGAGAAGTGAGTAAATCGATAGACAAATTGGATGTGTGATGGATGAAAATTTTAAAAAGAAAAGTCGAAACATTTTGAGCTCTTGTAATCAGTTTCGTTTTTTCTTTTGGCTTATCCCCTTAAATTGCTCTGTTTCTGACGCAAAGTAAAGAATTTATAGACTGCATAGTTGAAACGCAGAAGCCCTCGATTCACTCAAACATTCAATTAAGAAAAGGGACAGCTAGGAATTGCGTTGTTTTACTTGTGAGTGCTACATTACAGCAAAATAAAGTCATAAAAAATCAATTCACTATCAAGGTTGAAGACTGGAATGACGATTGTTATAGAAATTGCTACCTTCTATTCAAATTCCATTGATTTTATTTAAATTTCTAACGCTCTCGATGACCTACATCATCGATTGGGTATTGATTTGCATTAAGCCAATTTGGCCTGTTTTTTTATTCCTTTACACAGTCCACTATCAAAGTTCTTCATTGAAAATACCACAATAAATTTTCGTTATTAATCATGGTGTTTGTAATTAAACTGACAATACGCAGAACCATCTGTAGCTCGAACTCGCACCAAATTTGGTAGAGAGACTAATGACGACATGTAAATCAATCATGATACATTACATTATTCAATTTCAAATACATTTTGCAGCTATTCCTTTCATCACCGGTAAAAAATGGCGAAATAGGTTGGTGGATCTCTTCATCAATTAAATTTATTGCAAAGCCTGCATACTGTATCTTGTATATCCAATCGCATAGCATAAGAATTGTTTTAGACTACATCACAGAGTATTACTCCTTCGCTTTTACATTGCCTGTATTTTGTAAAATCCTAAAATAAAAGCGCTAAATGGGTAAACTGCCATCGGAATCTAGAGATTTCGACGTAAATGGAGTAGAGTTCGACCTTTCCAAAAGTTCACCCCCACCAGTGACCGAAAACGTGCGCTGTCAAACCATCCACAATTGGTTTTGAGTTCATTGATCGCAACGAATTGACAACCCTGCAATTTGACACTTCAACAACTGGCAAAACGATGTTCGGAACTCGGGAATACACTTTATTACCCCGATCCGTTTTGTAACATGCCAATAACAATCCTCCTCTCTCTTTCGGATAGGTAATGCCATTATCTCATTATTCGGAAACGTACGCAATTATTTTCCCACTACTCCTTTCGAGTTTGCATTTCGAAATTTATCCGTGGGCTTTTAAGCAAAAGTCTTTATTTTCTTAACGAATAATAAAATAACGATCCCACAGTGATGACGACGTCATCGTTAATTGGTGCTCAGCCTTGAAAAATGTTGCCGCGCTTATCAAATTATCACCTCTTTCTTTTACTCTCCTTGGTTCTTAATTTGCGAGGCAGTTCAATGTAAATGGATGGTGCCGTCGGCACTATACACACAAGAAAAGGAAAACGACGGGGATTCCATGATTCAGTATGAAACCTTCAAATTTTTGGAAGGAAAATTTTAAAAGTCTCTTTTCATTATTAAGGTGCAGAAGAATGAAACTACTTATTGATTTACCATCTCCACCTGTCTTTCTCTTCAAATTTTCAAGACCCATTGAAATATTTAAGATGTATGTTGCTATGGGCATCCCTTCGGTCTGGAGTTTGGTTTAGACTGTTCCACTGAAGACCGATTTACGAAGGTCAGAGTTAGAAGGTGATTTACGATAGTTCGAGTCCAAGCTCTACATTATAATAAAATTTGGGGCTGATTGTCCCAGTTATTGGGGGGGGGGGATCGTACGATGCGAGATAGCATTCATGTGATCTTCAGAAACTATTAAAGTTTTTCAAATGGTAATGTTTTTTAAAGACAACATTTTTTGGTAATACATGTGGCCTTTTTTAAAGTTTTTATGTTTGTCAATTCTTTAACTTCGTGTTATTGGTTTGATTCAAAACAAGCGACTTGTTTCTAAACCTTCACCAATTTTGTTTTATTTCACCCGGTCTTAGCCAAAGGTTCCTGGTTCGAATCCAGGCTGCGGAATTTTCTTTCCTATTTTTCATCATCAAAGGTTAACATTTGGTGCGGTTTAATGCATGATCGAGTAATCGGACCTTTATTTTTCGCTGAAGACACTATTACCGCAGCAACCTACCTAGATATGTTGGAGAACTACCTGATTCCACAGGTTGAAGAACGGCAGCCCAACATAGTCTACCAACAAGATGGAGCACCTCCTCACTGGGGCCTGCAAGTTAGGCAGTGCCTTGATAGGAACTTTCCAGGACGATGGATTGGAAGAGATGGGCCAATCCCTTGGCCCCCTCGCTCACCCGATGCGAATCCTCTGGATTTTTTCTTCTGGGGATGTGTGAAAGACCAATGTTGATGACATTGAAACTCTCAAGAACAGAATAATTGAAACAATCGCTGAAATCACCCTCGAAATGCTTGCCCGAACATGGGAGGAATTCGAGTTTCGCTTTGACGTCCTTCACGTCATAAATGGGTGGGGGAGGGGGCACATTGAAATTTATTAAGGCATGCTAAGAAACTCTTTGAGTTTTTCTTTGTGAATAAAAAAATCACGTTAAAATCTGTAATAGTTTTTGAGTAATAAACATGTATAATACGGGAGATGATTTAGAAACATCCCGTACACCTAGAATTTTTGACCAATCCAATTAGTAATTGTTTTAGAAGGCCAAAGACATGGAAATCGTTTATTGGCGCGGAAAGCTATTTCCAGCAGTCTCACATTTTCATCTGAAGCTGCAACACGAGCATATTCTGGACGGGCCAAATCTTTGGTGGATTCCCTTCCTTGCCGAAATTTCTTGCACCATTCAATTATTGCCATATGAGAATAACTACAATCGCCGTATAAATTTTTATTTTCGTAAAAATTTCCCATAGGCTGATGCCCATCAGCGACCAAAACTTGAATAACAGAAAGTATTATCTTTGGACGGATTGTCTACATGAACGCCATCTTCCAGCTTAATCACAATTTATAAAAAGAAGCAAACAGCTAATATGTGGGACAGACGCCTTTCTAGTTTTTAAACAATGCATATAAACAACTGCTGCCCGTTGTCTAGACGATACCTTCGCGGCCGTGCAGTCCAAACGTGTTTCTATTGAACAACCTCGTATATCATTCGATAGAAAATGACGGGAAACGAAAGTACAGAGCTTTTTCCGCTATTTAACCTCTATTTTTATCCCCCATTTCTTAACACCAATTTTTATCCTTACTTTTACCCACACTTCTTAATCCTCCTTTTTATCCATTTTAATTCCACTTTTTATCCCAACTTCTCAGCTTTTAAACTCCCACTTATCCCACTTTTCATCGAAAAACCAACATTTAGTATTAATATAAGATGAAAAACGAAACTTAAAATTACGCGACCTGGATTCGAAGCAGGGACCACGAGTCTCTAGCTCGTCGTCTCTACCAATTATGCCACCTCTATTAAGATAGAGGCAACGAGCCTCTGTCGGTAGATGCGACGATCTAGAGACGCGTGGTCCCTGGTTCGAATCCAGGTTGCAGAATTTTTCCTTTCGTTTTTCATCTTAATTTAAACATTTTACATCCATATCTTGATCTTGCACTTCTTAACTCCATTTTTATCCTCACTTTTACCTCCTTTTTATCGCTCATTTTTTATTCACATTGTGCTCCACTTTTAAGGGGGTCAATTTCCTTGAGCTCAGAGCTTCCGCTACTTTCCTATGCTTTCCGTGGGGGGTTAACTTATTATTACTCAGTAATAAACTCTTTAAGATGCGTGACATATGATATATGAAATGAATGCGTCTTTCATCGCTAACTATGAATATTGCATCCAAATTTCTATGGGACTAATAGCTCCCGAGATATCAGTAAAAATAGAATTTCTGAAATAGCTAGTCTATATCTCGAAAATGGCGAGTCACAGCAAATAGTACATGTAAAATCAATAAATTTTTATACTGAAAACTTCGACGGATACTATCGAAAAATCATAATCGTCGATAATCGATATTCAATATCAGAACAGCCGATACCAATGCAAATTCCGTATATGCATGTGATATTAATTTGAAAAAAAAAATTAAAAATTGGAACAATCGCTACAGAGATATAAACTTTTTAAAACTTCGTTTTGGTAATGATAGCTTCCTCATTCTCATTTGGTGTTTAATTATGTACGAGGGGAGTTCAATAAGTAATGCAACACATTTTTTTCTGAAAAAGGGGGTTGTTTTATTCAGCATTCAAATACACCATGTTATTCCCGATCTTTTAGCTACACAACACTATTTTTCAATGTAATCTCCATTCAATGCTACGGCTTTACGCCACCTTGAAGTGAGGGCCTGTACAACTGCACGGTACCATTCCACTGGTTGATGTCGGAGCTAACGTCGTGCTGCATAAATAACTGCTTCATCATCCGCGTAGTGCGTCCCTTGGATTGCGTTCTTCATTGGGCCAAACAAATGAAAATCCGTCGATCTGCTCGAATGAGAGTGTTCGCATGTTCCGACATTGCAGGAGTCAGAGCTGTGCACGGCCGGCCAGCTCGCGGGAGATCAGACAGTTTTGCTTGACCTTGCGGCGATGATGACACATTTTTTCTCAAGGACTCACCGTGCTTTTGTCCACTGCCAGATCACCGTAGACATTCTGCAAGCGCCTAAGAATATCTGAGATGCCCTGATTTTCCGCCAAAAGAAACTCAGTCACTGCCCGTTGTTTGGAACGCATCTTTATTGTAGACGCCACTTTAAAAGCTCACTATAGCGCTGTCACATATCCGACGTCAATGAAACTTTACGAGACGAAGCGGAAATGTTTGAAAATATTCCACAAGAAATGTCCAGTTTTTTCAACCAAAATTGGCCGAGAAAAAAAATGTGTTGCATTACTTATTGAACTCCCCTCTTATGTTGAGTGAAAATACTAGTTATCTAAAATAACAACTTTTAACAAGCCTCAACAATTAAGTGTACAAATCAAAATAAATTTTTTTTGCAAACCATTTGAAAAAAAGTCATCCAATAATAAAATAATTTCATCTAATAAAATCCAAAACATGTAAAACAGTTTTTAATTTTTTTTTAGAAGATAGAGCTCGCGGATAATAGTCCAGCACACAGTTGAAGAAAATCTCTTTAAAAAGGTTCTCAAATTCAATTTTAAGTGGAAAACTGATCAAACCATCCTAATTAATATAAAATGCTTAAGATAAACAAAGAAACGATTTCTTCGAGAACTTACTCTCTTATTATAACTATTAACTGAACGCCTTAATCACTTTCTGCTTTATCATGGCAGCGGAGGTGAAAAACCTAACTGAAAAATTGTCAATAATAATAGTAATGATAATAATAATAATAATTAAAAATAAAAAGGAAGTTCCCAAAGCAAATTGAAATTATTCATCGAGGTAATTAACTTAATGAATACGTTGATACCGAATCTGGTTGAGAGCTGCTGTTGTTGCCGCTGCTGTCAACGATTTCGTTAATTAAATATTTTCATACAAACACCAAAAGCTACAAGGACGGCAGACATGTGATTAAAAATCGCGCGCTTAAAATTACGAGCCCCCTCTCCTCCTCCTCCTAATCAATAGAGTCAAGCTTTAAGGAAAAGGAGGACATTTTTTTCTTCTTCTTCTTCTTCTCCATTTTCAATTTACTGAACAAGCTTGTTGTTTTGTTTTTTCTCTTTCCATCGGTCCTTTTCTCCGGGGAAATTCTTGAGTAATTATTTTGACGATGTTATGTTCAATTCTCTCTCCTTTCACCGTCTAACTCTAGAGAATTCAAGGGTTTAAACGAAAACCGACCCCTAATGAAACCATCGAAAAGAGCCCAGAAAAACGTCCAGTTAACATGCTGATTTTTCACAAGATAGAAGAATGTCGAGAACCTAAGGAGCAAAAATAACTTCAAAGAGCAGCTCTTCAGGCAATCAGAATTTTGAAACGTGAAAAATTAGCTTTCATTAATTGACTTCTAATATTAGAAGCTCCAGAAATAGCATTTTCCCAGTAAACAATCTAAGTTTTTGATTGCTACCTCCCTCACTTATATTACATAGAAGCTGGGGCAGGTTCAGGTTGAACAGTATATCCTCCACTAGCAAGCAACTTTCACATGCAGGACCAGCAGTATATACAGGGTGGGGCACTTATCTTGAGACAACTGAATATCTCGGAAACTAAGCATTGTACGAAAATTTTAGTGCACAAGTAAACCTTTGGGGGCAGCAGTCCTATGGAGACAGAGTCTATCCGTGTGTTTTGAAAAATATTGGATTTTTGAAATTCTGACTCCGGATTCTTAAGTAATTATTTTTGAAGACCATCAAAAAGTGGAATAGGAATGTCTGTAAGACCTACTCTCTATCTTTGTCTTCATCGATAAAATTGGGTTCAAAACTTTAAAAGTTCCAAACTTTCAGGGCCTCTATCTCCTAAATGGTTGGATCAATTTTTTAACTAATGAATTTCCCCCGCGAAATAATTCACTTTTGATTTTGGACATTTTTTTCGTACAATGCTTAGTTTCTGAGATATTCAGTTGTCTCAAGATAAATGCCTCACCCTGTATACCTTTTTTTTGTCTAACATTTAGCAATCATCGATATTCGCAAGAATGGAGACTATTTCGCTTCAAAAGTGAATTAATCTGAATGATCATACAGATAATGGCCAATGACTTTCTAAATTTGTTTTATGCAAAATAGTTTGAGATCATTTGATATTACAGGGGTTGAGTGAGTTTAATCAAAGAACTTGATCAGCATAAGGTAAAAGAAGAACCTAACTGTGTTCGAAAAGGGACTGATTCTTGGTGTTCGTCCAGTCGGAGCCACCATTGAAACAACGAAGAAGTTGCCTGGATTCTGGAAAGGTGGTATAGCTATAGAATTCAACCACTGGAAAAATGATCTACAGTCTTTGTCTAAACGGGATAACAGTGATAACTCAAAGACAATTAATCATAAACGAGTCCTTGTCTTGTTTTGATCATTTATCCAGGGCGCCCCAGAGCCCAGTTGCTATGCGCCAACTGAGATCCTTAATCAAAGAAACTAAGTTCACCTCATTACTCACGGTCCCCGATTTCAAAGCATTTATAGAAAGCTTAGATGCCTTCCAACTGAGCTGGATACGTTTACCTTCTACAAGAGATGCCTATTGGAACTTCTCCTACCAGTATCTCTAAAACTTTTCCACTTAGTGTAACCATCACACATATTTACAGAAGGCCAAACAAAGAAGGTTGGAATGCTTCCGAGGTTACAAGGCCATAGATGTTTAGTCGAAAGTGTGAAAGATTCGTGTAATGTTCCTGATAGTTATAATGCCGAGCAAACGATCTCTTCACCCGAAAGCCTCAACTTGCATTTCAGTCTTAAATGCTTCAGGTGCTGACACTAATCGCTTGCCTACCTCCTGGCCATCTGTTTATTCATTAGAAAAATCCTTCTGCAAAAGTGATACCAAACCACAACCTCAGCCCTTAAACGTTATCATAAACTGGCCAAACAAACTGAGACAAATTGCTTGGAGCATTAAACCGAGGGTCGGGGGGCAGGGAATTCATTTCCAAAATCCGATCGGAATCGCGCGCTTCCGCCGCACCATTTATCAGTCTTTTTCAGATTGTTGTCGAAGTCGGTTGCGGCCAACGGTTCGAAAACAGTTTTGAAACAGAATTAAGAGCAAACAACACGTGTCGACATATACCGTCCCATCCTCCCCACTATCCTGTAACCTTAAGCCTTCCCACAAACAAAAGATAAAGTTTATCGCGCTTGCGCAATGATGTTTATTGAACAAATACGGGTGGGGAAACATCTCTAATGCCGACTTTGCATGTTTTAATCGCCGCCATTTTTTGTTTCCTCAGTACAAGTGCGGATTAAAACTGCCTTTGGCAATTAAAGAGTTAAACGCTCGTTAAGCGTTTTAAATCACTCTCAGAACTCGCCACAGAAAAGATGCACAGTCGTCTCAACACTCCTAATATTTTAAGAGGGTTGTTCAAATTTAACATGGACTTTGGTAATCATCACCCCTCTACTTTACCCCCTTAGGGTTGATTCGTTAGGTTTTAAATCAACATCTAGATCCTTTCTGCCCATTACACATGAATAATACATACACTGGCCGTAGATTTAGAAACATTTATGAAACTTGTGTAAATTTGTTTGAATCCATTTTTATACAAAATACTTTGAGGTAAGTAATTCAAATGTATATTTCTTTAAGAAGGAGTTGGATGAGTCTAATTACAGAACTAGATCAAGTGGAGGACAAGAAGGATCATAGTATCACTTGGTGCTTGTCTAGCTGAGCTACAATTGAAACAACGAAGCATCTGACTGGGTTTACGGATGATGTGAGATCCAGAGTTACTTTCAACCGTCTGAAAAAAATAATCCACAGCCTTTATCTAAAATGTATAACTGTGGCTCTGATGCAATCACCAGCGAGATCTTGCACGGCGAAACACGGCATCCCCTATGCTACAATGATTTTAACCAAGGCTGTTCCCGACCCATATCTAGCAGAACCATGCGCCGGGTATTGAAGCGGATACAAACCGGCAGTCGAATGCATATACGAACAACCCTAATTTCTGCAAAGAGCATGAAAGTTCGTCTACGGTGGTGTCCGGAACGTCGTGATTGGAGACTTGAGGACTGGTGGGAGAGGGTTATGTGATCTGATGAATCACGATACACATTGTTACAGGTTTTGGTGGGTACCTCAAGAAGCAATGGGTGCCGTATCAAGACATTTTTTATTTCATTGGTCAGTGTATTCAGATGTTTAATTTTTTCTCAGTTTGGATAAGAGTACTAAGCCGTGTCCGGAAAGTAAATTGTCAAATTTCATTGTTAAACAATATCGTGCGGTGTTGTGGGGCGCTATGAAAATGAACCTTTGCTAAAAGGGGTTTTCCAAATCTCTAAAGACCACTGCAACGGCGAAAAGAAGAAAGCTGTCAACATTTCGTTGAAGAAGGCAGATCACGACAGTTTATTGGGAAAATAATTAGGAGAAATGAAGCTTCAGGAAATGCAATATATAAGAAACTACCTGGTAGGCCTCACAACAGCCGTAAAATCTAATTCTAAAAGAAAACATGTCGCCAGAATTCGAAATGCTTTCGTCAAGAACCCGGAGTTGAGAGTTCGTCGTGCGGCCTCACAACTTGATATAAAGCAACTGACTGTGAGTGACATGAAATTTCATAAATTGTGCATTTCGGCCATGGTTTAGTACACGGGATTCCAAGAGCAACGTTTGAAAACAGCTTTTCCCAATCTCTAATAATAAACGAAGAAAAAAATGTTTTGGTCACCAATGACTTAAGAACAACAGTTTGATTCCCATACTAAATTTCCAAAGAGGCACTTCAATCTGTCAAACCATGTACAAAGATGAAAATGTCTCTGTAGAAGGAACCGTGATCGCCGAAGTGTACCTGGAGGAATTGCGTAAGGAAAAGGTTGATTCCTTTCAATATTCTTCACCAACAGCTTGATGGATTCTGTTCTGGCCTGACTTAGCAAAAGCTCATGACGCCCAAAACATGGTTGGCTATCTGGACTCCATACAACTGGATCATGTGCATAGGAAGAACGACGTTCCAAATGACCTACAGATTAGAGGAATTGTGGACGCTATGTAAAAACTGAGTATTATGCCAAGACAACGGATCCCCAAACAATAAAAGCTTTCTGAAATAACAGGACCATAATCAGCAAAAAGGTTGCGAAAACCCATGGAAAGTCAGTTATGAAGAGGGCATACAGAATGCTTCGCATAAGTGGTCAAGAGGGAGCCCAATCTATTCTGTCCAGCACATATAATAACGAGACTTGTTATAGAATGCTCCTATAAAATTTCATTGAATTCCTGTAAAACTTTCCTGTAAAAACTATAAAAACTGGAGGTTTATGTCAATTTCTTTTCCGGACAGGGTTTACTTAATTAAAGCCCTTCAGAAAGAACTCATTAAAAAATTAAACAAAAAATAAAGTTTACGTTTTTATAATTAAAAACACGTGTTTGAGTTTTCCATTCGAATGAAATCTTTTTCTAATTTCCATCGGAACGTTAAGCAATCGTTAGAGTGAAGCTTCCCTCACTAATTCTGTTGACAAGAAGAAGACTGAACAAGGGAGGAGACTGAACAAGTTAATCTTTCTTTCATTTCCTTTCCGAGGAATAAATGAAGAGGATAAACAGAATTAAAAAATGTAAAAGACCAAAAAGAACAAAGTAAAAAAAGAAAAGAAAAGAAAAGGAAGGAACGAGGAGGACCCCATCGCCAACAGCAGCAGCGCCACCGTGTTCGATTCATTCTCCGGTCACAATAGATAGGTTGTTCATTGTTCAGTACAATTTCACAGCTAATTACAGAAGCCATCGATTTAATTAAGCATTCTCCAGGAAGACCTCTTCTTCTTTCTCTTATCGTCTCTCCACGTTTTTTCAGCTTTGGGAGGGGAAACCTCTGCTTAAGCGAAATTCTTCGATTGCAAAGGGATCTCTGGAGACGACTGCTGCTGTTCCGACTACAAATTTCGCAAAACAAATATATACAAATGAATCGAACAAAAGTACGCGTACATTTACATTCAATTACAATCACAAAGTAAGATAATTAAAAGGGATGCCTCTTTGCATTTAAAAAATAATTCAAAGCATTATTTTTGACCAATCTTGCTATTTACGCTCTTTACTACTTTCCATCTTGGATTTTAACAATCAGCATTCTTTCGTTTGTTGGAAACAATGAAGGCTGGATTATTGCTGGGCCTATTATGGTTAGGTGGTCTACTTTTCCCAACACCTCCTAGAAAGAAAGCCAAACAACTGAAACACGTCATACATTAGTACACGAGGCCTACGAGATAACAAGGCCTGGAAGCGAAAAAGTCACCTGACCATCGGGGTGCTAGCAACAATCCAACCTTCATTGTTTCCAACAAACGAAAAAACTGATTGTTAACATCCAAGATGGAGACAATGAAGATTGGATTGTTGCTAGCACCCCGATGGTCAAGTGATTTTTTCGCTTCCAGGCCTTGTTATCTCGTTGGCCTCGTTAGTACATCATCCTATTTCGACCATTGTTAATCGTATCTCTGCCAATAATAAGCCCTAAGTTTGTTCGACTTATGATTATGTAACAATGTATGACGTTACAGTTGTTTGCCTTTCTTTCTAGGAAGTATTGCCTTTCCGCGCCTCGGAACGAGTCCGTCCAGCCGTGACCACCGAGAGAGAAGGCATCTGCAATGAAACTGAATACATTGTTGCATCACATAGATAGTGTATTGTTATTCGTATTTCTACCAATAACAAGCCCTGAATTTGCACTATCTATGACGATGTAACAATGTGTTCAGTTTCATTGCGGAAGCCTTCTCTCTCGGTGGTCACGGTCCAGCCAACACCACTTAGACAGAAAGCCTGATAACGGAAATCATCATTCTTACATCAATCTTACATCATCATCATGTAACAATGTATGACGTTTCCGTTATCAGACAACGCCACCTAAAAAACAAGGCCTGCTCACTGCTTGCTGGCTGCG
>JAHWFO010019665.1:1424301-1480681 GCA_023313115.1 Rhysida immarginata | reverse complement strand
CTAAATTTGGCCATTTGATGATGATGTAACAATGTATGACGTTTCAGAAGGCCTTCTTTATCTAGGTGGTACTGGCTGGGGGCCTGTCTTTCTCGTTAGCCTCGACTAGTTCCAAAGCCAACTAGAAAGACAGGCCCGGACGCGGAAAAGTCACCTGACCATAGAAGTCCGAGCAACAATGTAACCATCATTGTTTCCATCTTGATTTTTAACAATCAGTATTTTTCGTTTGTTGAAAACAATGAACGTTTGATTGTTGGTTGGACTGCTGTGGACAGGTGACTATTCCGCGTCAGGGCCTTGTATTTCTCGTTGGCCTCGGACTAGTTCCTATGACGTCAGACGAAAATGGAAATACATGCATTTCCCAAATGTCGGCTACTGAGAAGAATTAATCTAGAGCCACTATTCATTCAAATTACAGGCCGATGGATTTATCTCCTTCAAAATCTTCCCAACGAATACGGTTGTCCCATCGGTATTTCCACTTTTTGAAGCAGTCCTGGGTCGAGTTTTTGGACTTGAGATTGCGGTTTAGTAAGCATCGCTCATACGTCAAAATTTCGTAAGATCAGAGCAATTACCATTGGAAAGCTTTGATATTACATAATTTTGACGCATGAGCGATGCTTACTAAACCGCGATCTCATGTCCAAAAACTCGCCCCTGGAATGCATTTTCGAAACAGTCTTTTTAGCTCAGTCATTCCATGTTTGGCTAAATACTCGCGAACTGAAACGTTGAGTAAGCTGGCGGGTTGTCATGTTGAGGCGTTTCTGAACTTGGGAGCTGGAATTTTCACCAACCCATTGAAAGGACTGAACTGTATTTTCAATATCATGGCCATGGACCTATGTTTCATCAATTGTAATGATGCTTGACAAGAAAATTACGTCCTCTTCAGCTCGCGTAGGAGATCCTGGCACAAAGGAGCTCGATGCTCTTTCTGATCATTAGCATTAGGCAATTGGTCAGGTTTGTGTGGAACGATCCTATGCGCAAGTCGTTCATCCTAAAAATTAAACAATCGTAGAACGCTATGAGATTACCTTACATAACAATACTAAGCTACTTATCTACAATACAACAATGGGAGGATATTCGTTAGGTTCATACGAAGACCCTTGTGACTTCACAGTGTAACTTTTGAAGACTTTTTAGACAGAAACATGCTTCACTGGAATCGTTTGTTATTTATATTGATGGGGATAAGGATGCCATCATAGGATATCACCTATGTAACAAGTCTGTAAAGAGATTTCTGTCATTCTGAAAACAACTGTAAGGGGCATCACTGTCGAGTGGAAATCTCAAAGAGGTAATCGGAAGTCTTCAGCTGAAACAATTGCTACAGAATTCTGAAATGCCGATTCACGTATCGTCACAGGAACTGAGGACTTTAAGTTTCCATGGATGTTATGTTGCTCATAAGCTCGATATTAGCAGATTCAATGCGAAGTGATGTTTATAATGGTGACAGCTCAATCAGGTGGCAATCAGATGATCTGGGGGATGCCCAGAAAACGCTTCATGTCGGAGTTCGAGGTAACGACACTGAAGTTCAGTGGAGGCGCTCATTTTCGTGGTTTGGGGCGCCTTTTCGTGATTTGGATTGGACTAACTTGTTCCATTAGCAGAACGTCTGCAACTTACCTTGATATTTTGGACTATTTCTGCAGTCCCAACATTGTTGCAATGGATTGGAGCGGATACACGCAGGGACGTCAGCAGGCATGCTCTGCAAGGTGTCGCTGTCTTTTCTTGGCCAGTTGAGATTGTGCGAGATATTATCGGGCGTCGAATTTACACTGAAGATCTCTGGATTTTGGGGGGAACCACATAGATCACAATGTCTCAAAACAGTATTCCAGTACTCACTGATTCAATGCTGGTCCGCTTAAACTCTTACAAAAAAAAATGCTCGGTGATACTCTTACAAAAAATCTGTATATCCAGCCACTGAGTTTGTGTAGTGGTTTGAAATAATTTTTTTCAGAACGCACCCGGTGTGCCAAGTTTGTCTCATTTGATGTAGTTTGTCATGGTGTTACATTTTCTCTATGGCTATGTGTATAAAAACCAATTTGTATCGTTTTCACAATCTACAGATAACGGAACTCTATACGAGCCAAAAAGGCGGGAAAAAAATCCGAAGACAAAAGAAAACATCTGCCGGCGAGTTGGAATTTTATTTTTTAAGCCTAATCCGCTCCATTTTTTTTTCTTGCGACTCCTATTCCTTTATTTATTGGTTGCCTTCAAGAAGCAAAAAAAAAGGGAGAGTTAAAAAAATAAGGCAACTGAACTTCCACCCAGTGTTCTGGAATGACAGAATTATTTCAGAAAGGTTTTTATTTTTTACCCCTTCTAACGGATGTGACTTCGGAATTACGAAGGCAAACCATATTTTGCAGCTGTTCGAGACTCAAAATGCAAATTCCAATTCTTTCCTTTTTCATTTTTTTCCTCTTCCATCTGCTGCTATTCTCTACTACAAAACCTTAAGTAATTCTTCCATATTCGTTGCCCCTTGTTTCAACTGTAACAATATTCTCCTTTATTCACTGTTGTTGCCAATCTCTCTCTCTATCTCTCCCTCTCTCTCTTCTTTTTCTTCTTCCATCTGTCTTCTCATCATCCCTCCCGCAGCTTTTTCCTTACCAGCACGAGACGGCGGCTGTGGAAACTTCCCAACCAGCTGCCCACATAATCGAAGAGGCAAAAGATGTCCTAGAAATGATCATTTACGACTTTGTCAATGGAGAATATAATGGGAACAAAGAATCCGAAAAAATTACTTTACGAGAACGGTTTTTTTCTTCTTTCTTTCTTTATGACTGCTCCACCTCCGAAGCACCCCCACACACACTCACACACATACGATCTTCAGAACCCAAGTTGTTACATTCATTTGCCACAGACATCGGTCGTTGAAATCATTCATTTGGAACACAAAAAGAAAGGTTAGGGCTATATCATAGCCAAAAAGTGTTTTAAACGAACCTTTTAAAGAAGAACAAAAGAAAAAGTATACACATAGACACCCCTGCAGTAGATACAGGAAAAGTGATATTTCGTTTAAGAACTTGTACAACAACCACCCTTCTGGGTATACTTTCTAAAGGTTCCGAAAAACAGCTTCCAGTATTTGGGTCCATTCTTGCTGCAAAACCCTAGCCATGTTAAGACGTGGCTCTCTGGCCCTCACTCGATTAGATTAAGGTGATGGTTCTATGTGAGCCATTAAAGGCAATTGACATCCTGAAAGTAACAATCCTCGTCACCAAAATATTCCCACAGCATAGGAAGCGCCCATTTAACTAAAATGTCTTGTAGGCTTCAGAGTTCAAACTGCCTTCAATCACTTGTAAAGGGTTCCAAGACTTGCCATGAAAAACACCCCCACACAATGACTCCACAAAATGTTACGGTTGGAACGATGCACTAAGATAAAAGGTATTCGTCATACCCAAACACGCCCATCTGACTTGAACAGTGTAATGTCGAACAAATATTATTGCGTTAGTAGCGGATATTGCCTGAGAGCACACGGCTAGCGCTTTGGATCTCAGCATTTTTCAGTCAATTAATGGCGAGTTTGCTTGATTATGTTCGACCAGACGAGTAAAGTCACTCCACAAAATATTGTCCCACTTTTCGACAGTCCAATGTCGGAGTTGCAAACACTTTGTTTTGTTTTTTTTTTGTTGTTGTTAGTCTTGTGTGCGGCTATCATCCGTGAATGCCAAGTCCATGCAGTTCCTTCCGTACTAATATTGTCTGTCAAGTCCATGCACACCGGCTAATATTGCCTGTCAGAAATCTTTGTTGGTGACCTTGAACGGGTTTCTCGCGGTTTTTAAGAACTTCGCTTTTCAACATTCATTGATGGAGTACACATCGTCCGAAGCGGGCTCTGTGTGATCCGATGCCTAGAGTGTTCCATTTCTTCACGATATCATCAATACTTGAACGTAGTTGTGATAGTTTTCCCGATTATTACTCTCTCTCTCTCTCTCTCTCTCTCTCTCTCAGAAGTCATTAACTTCCCTTCGTTTAGCCATTCTCCACCTACAACAACATTACACGAGCAATTTTACTACAACACAAGAATCAAGCCAGCTGCACCAATGCATTCGGGCCAAAGAAGGTCCAATAAAATATTAAACAGACTTTTTGAATTCATTGTATTTATGTTCAGGGAATTCTGTACCAGACGGTATTACATGACCGTTTTATATCACAAATGCTAGGCGATCAGACTGAAAACAAAGAACGTCTAAAGAAGTTAGCAAATGCGCCATTTGTTGACAAATATGAGCGTCAAAACGTATACAAACGACGAAGCCATAGCAGTTTGTCATCGAAGTCGACTCTTCAATCAGACAACGCATCATTTGAAGACCCAACGAGAAGAGCGCAACGCCGCCAGAATCTCTTATGAACTCGACACCCTCACGACGTTTCCTTTTTCAGAGCATCCCTACCAATCAACTTTAGAAAAAAAAAATCATCTCCAAACTTGTCTCTTTTTTGTTTTTATTTCTCCCATACGACAATTCCATTTTCCCGTTTATCTTCGCTGTGAAAAGTCTCGATCCCCCCAGTTCCATGCACGGTACTTAAAATAATGGTGCCCCGAAGAGCCGAACCCCCTAACACAACAAGCGCTCAGCCGACGAATTCGTGCAAACGAGGCTCCACGTGACATTGATACATGCAAGGAAGGCGACGGCAAAAGTGAAGACCGGAACAGGAACTCCCCCCAGTTTCCAGAGCGAATTTGTTGCGCGTCTCCTGAAGAGGATAACTCACCAGGCAGCGAATTAAATCACGCCACGTCACTCGTCTTCCCCGCATCGTGTCCTCCATGTGAAGCGACAGCATGTAAATCTTCCAGTCTCCAACACCCCCACCACCACTCAGTCTGCTGTCTTTTTTAAAGTCTCTCACTCTCTCTCTCTCTCTCTCTCTTTCTCCAAATCCGTCCCCAGTAAAAAAAACAATCAATCGATCCGTCTGCGAATCGAAACTGTCATAAAACTTCCACTTCGTCCTTGCATAACCCGCGCACACACACTCATTTGTTTCGAATAAAATTCTTTTCCTCTCCTTATCTCTTTAACCCAGAAGCGAGTGGACTGTTCCTCTCTTTTAAGTGTCCCATTGACGTTCAGGACCACATCAGAAGCGAAAGTTTTAAACGTCTCCACCGAAAATACGTCAATAAATCAACCGGTGGATTAGGTCTCCGAAAATACTTTCTGTGCAGTGCTGATGATTACGTAGGTACACAGGAGTGACTGGAACGAAAAACTGCGATATTAGGAATGAGCTAACCAGAAATGCTCTTCTCAGTTGCGATCTGGATTCGAATCAGGGACCACAAGTCTGTAGCTCGTCGCCTCTATCAATCAGTCCAGCGCGGACACTGTTATATAGCAAGGCTTCTTCAAGTGTCCTAAAGACTAGTAATCAGAATAGAGTCCCAATAACAGGACAGGCACTCAGTTCGCAGATCTGGAATTCTTCCTTCAGAAAGCTGATGAAAACTCTACCAATTTAGCCACCTACGAGCAAGATACTCGTGGTCCCTGGTTCGAACCCAGGTTGACGAATTTTTCCTTTCAATTCTCATCTTAACAGGCTTACCTAATGTGGAACATTAAATCCGGCATTTACTTATCACTTTCTCAAACATTTTTATTACCTCTAACCACGGCTAGTGAGGCGCATTTTATTTGGACTACGGTGTCTCAAACCTGTAGAGCCAAAGTTCTCCAAATGTATAAAAGACAGCAAATTTGGAGATAGGAATAATCGGAAATGCATATTTCAGGAATCACGAAATCTTAAACCAGCAATGATGCTGAAAATCCATCTGGTCACCAGCAACGATTCTAAATCAACTTTTGAGCTGGAATTGTAAAAGGAAGATCACCTAAAAGAACCTTACTTCTTGCCGCCTAAAGAACGGTCACATAGTCTTCATTCGGAATTCCAACCTACAACAACTCCGGAATTCCTCTCCGACGGGTTCACCCAACTAGTCACGCGTTGGCGCAATGCGTGGAAAGGGATGGTGACTATGTCGAAAAGTGAATAGTGGATTACATAGAGGACAAATGTGAGTATAAGATACAAAAAGAATTTTGAAAATCGGTTAACAAATAAAGTTACAGCCATAGAGACCTTATTTATCAATCGCCCCTCGTATTTGAAATTGAGCAACATCAAGTACATATTTAATTTTAAATATATCTTGCAGCCATTGCTTCCATCACTTTGACAAAGCCGGGGAAAAAAATGGCGAAACCCGTTGGTGAAAGACCTCCCTATCTTGTACACGTGGATCCTCGTTATAACGAACTCCTCGATGTAATGAGTTATTTTTGAATTCTTGAAGTCCCGGCAAATTGTAACTAATTTAATGTAAAAATAAACCTTGTTGTAACGAATTTTCAAAAAACACGGAAAGAAAGAAATCGTTTTTTGCGCTGCCAATGATCACGTGCTTTTAAGCCAAAAACAAAACAAAACAAAAAAAAACAGGAGACGAGCTTGCATATTCTATCTGAATCCCAAATTTTCAGTTTAACTTAGATTTTCAGAAAACAATTTTTACCAGATTTTTAAACTCAGTTTTAGAATGCATAGAGAATGGTGAAAAGAAAAAAAAAATTCTCGAAAAGTTTGAACTATCGATCAACTTTATCAACTTTCATCAAAAATAAATTGTAATGACGGAATGGTACATTCGCGCAGGCATACCACCAGGCATAGCCTAGAACGATAAGAGATTCATTCTCTTATCATTGTAGGCTATGCACCAGGTCATAAAACGGATTCAAAAGGGAACTTTTTTTCTGCCGGCGGGCGGGGGGGGGGGGTCCTTAAAACCTTAATTACTCCAAAATGGCTCTTCGCAGTCAAGCAGTTTCTTTTCATAAAAGATTGGCCTCAATGAGAGGAAGCCGTTCAAATCGTTTCATTCTGTTTGGGTCGGTGAAATGAATGCTTCTGTCATTTGTTCACTGTAAGTACGAATTAATTTTTTTATAAAAAAAATTCTTGGGGAAGGGGGATCCTGGGAGGAGGGGTCGCTAATAACTCCAAAACGGCTCATCAGAGCGGAACATGTACAAAAAAAAAATCGCTTTAATGAGAGGAGTCCGTACATGTCGAGTTTATTGAGTTTGGTTCGCTGGTTTGAACGCCATTTTTTAAATTTTAGAGAAAAATTAATATCTCTAAAAAGGCTTACCCAATTGACATAAAAAATACGCCAAGGCACAATTTAAGGTATTCTCTATCTATGTATAATTTTTTTGGTTCTGCTATTTGCCGTTTTGGAAAAATTAGCTGCACAAAATTTGTCAAATACGTACAAACGTAAAGATGAAATTTTTGTTTTCAAAATTTCACATATCTTTTTGAATCATGAGTGTTTAAGTCTATTTCAGAAAAAAAAAATTGAGATTCTGAAACGAACACAGGTCTTCACTCTTAGCGGGTGGTTGTCACGGATATTAATTATGGTAGAGTATTGCGCAGTGGAAATATATCAGTAACAGTGCAACGGGCAAATTAATTGGAAATAAAGTATTTAATTAGGAAAAATAAATAATAAATGATGACAAAAATCAGCAATAAATGTTTACACTCTTAATTGCTAAGAGAGTAAATAATAAAAATGATAATTGGCAAATAGGATAATTCGCCTACATAAAACAATTTCATGTTGTCTTAGATAATACTGGATAAACCACAAATATGAATAATCAAACATACAAGGCTTATACTAAAACCCTATGAAACAAAGCTTACAACTTCTAACTATAGGTGAAATCATAATCAAACCACATTACATTTTGTAATAAAAATCATTTTCGTAAATTTCATACAGTTGAAGCAACGAACTAACAAAGTTCAAAGATCCAAAATTCAATGACCGAAGCCTAATGTCTCTTGATACAACACTTTAATGGCGGTGTCTAAAATACACCGTGAGTTGTCAAAAAAACACAAAGTATCATATATCGTTGGCTGAACAATATCGGTATAAATCATAGCACATGGTTTAAACACACAAAAAGCCAACTACAAGCACAAACATAAAGCTAAAGCAAGCTTAAATAGCTGACTGAGTTAAACAGTAAATTAAATAGCAAATAGGTAGGGCTTATTCTAACATAGCAAATGGCTTGGGTCGGACCTGCTTTGGAAAGATACTATTAAAACAAACTCTCGTGTATGCCAAATAACTAAACACAAAATGCCCAAAGCCTAAAACAATCTAATTAAAACAAAGAAGCACTTTTTAAATAGCCTAGCTGTTTAACCTTAGTACATAAAAGGTAAATACATGTACTGCAAAACACAAAATATTAAGCTGGCGTGCCTATAGGAAGCACTCACTTAAGTTCGTATGGTTAAACACAAAACACAATTGAGAAGAACATCAATAAACTCTTAAAGTGGAAAAAAAAGTCTGAAGTCCAGGTGAAAAGTTCTTAAATTCTAGATTAAGCACAAAGAAAAATACAATGGGTTCTATGCAACCAAATCATTCAATGACGTAGATATATTACATAAATCTGTAAGAACACAATGTTCTGAGTCGTCTCTCTTTTTTGTTTTTTTTTTCCTTGTAAACTCAAGCGCAGTCGCTTCAGTTCGTAGCGAAACACAGGTCCACTATAGATTCCTGCGGACTTCGAGAAGGATTCCCGTATGACGAGGAAACGTACGGAACTCTCCTCCGCCTTCCACGTTTTCCATCGGTGCGATGCTCCGCCAACTTGACTTTCCTGCCGGTCACGTCGGGACTCGATGAAGCTGCCAACGGCTTCGTAGCCGCGCTCGTCATCCCACTATCGCACTTCTCTCGGCTGCCTCGCCTGTTGATGGTGAAGCACTCCGTGTGCCATGAAGCAGGCTTGCTTGGAAGCACTAACGTCGGCCAGACGCTCTCAAACGTCTTATTCCTCTCCACCTCGCTCCGATCACTCTCCTCGCTTGAATCCGCGCTTGAAAGCCTGCTCGTCTTCTTATTGGCTGCTGCATATTGCTGTTGTTGACGCTGCCTCTGACGTGGCCTCTGATCTCTCCGCGAATTGTAAACAACTCGAGATTGAAAGCGAGAGTCCTTGTCACGAGAATTCTGGATGATATTCGAATTCCGTGACAGTGGTAGAGCAATAAAATGATTTTCATTCCTATATTACAGCAGATGATATCTTATGGTTGCTTATGAATTAACTGCATGATGAAGATACTTGACAATTTCTAAGGAACAGCAACATTTTTGTCAATAAATACTGTCCCAAGAAATAAACGTTACCAAAACTTCAATAGACGTATTACAGTGATTTTATGAACACAAAATGGCGTGGAATTTGAACTAAGGAAACGAACATAATGGCAAAAGCAGAAGAGGTATCTGAAGCATCAATAAGTGATTAAAGAAAAATGTTGGTTGTTTGTCACCGGTTTGAAATGCGAGACCCTTAGTGGTGAGTAATGCCTTCTCGAACCGCAATGCATGTTTTGCAACTGTTTGGCATGCTTCCCACAAGAATGTTGAGAAGAGCAGTCGGGATCTTATCCCATTCTTCCTATACGCAGTTGTCAGTTCCTGCAGCGTTCTGGGAGGGGGGGTTCCTTTATGCCACACGTCTACCAAGAGCGTCCCAGGCATGTTCTATGGGATTGAGGTCCGGGGAGTATGCGGGCCACTGCAAACGCTTGATATCCTCACTTTCAAGAACATCCGATACCATGTTCGCCCTGTGTGGACGGGCATTATCGTCCATGAATACAAAGTCTGGATCAACTGCTCGACGGAAAAGACGAACGTGATCCAGAAGAATCTCCCTGCAATACCGCGCTGCTGTAACAGGCCCTCCTGCAAAGATGTGAAGGGGTGTTCTGGCATCATGCCCCCCCGCCCCCACACAATGAATCCTTGACCAAAACGTTGCACTTCCCGAATTAGCCCTAATTAGCAAATTTTTTTGTTTATTCGAAATTATCCTAAAGGGCATCAAATGAATTATTTCACGCCGGCCCTGCCTAATACAAGAAAAACAATCCTTTTCAAACAAGGCCTAGCTTAAGGCAAATACTGATCAGTCTCAAATTATAAATAACTACACTAGATTATAATACCAATCACAATTGTGACAATTTACTCCCACAATAAATACTATTGAAAGGTTTCTACGTGAAGAACGACATTTTCTAATGAATAAATTATTTTTACACTAAGACACAAGAAATTTGTAAACTCTTTTCTTTAAATAGCGAAGCAGTAAATAATAGAAATTAATTTCTCTGCAGAAAAACTGTATCAACTCCAAGTAATCAACATACACTTTCTCAAGGGACTTAAAAGTCGTTAAGGCACCTTTATATAAACATAGCTAAGGCAGAATAATTTTTTTCATCACCCCTATGTGCTTTGCCATTTTTTTTTTTCGTTTATTTAATTTTTTGACTTTTTTAATACTTGTCTCCATTAACTTTTTTCCCCGCTTCATTTGCGAGACTTCTCTTTTTATCTCGCCGCAATTACAGAGAGGCTGTGAAAACACTCGACAATTCCACGGCCTAATTGCCCGAGAAGAGAAAAATTTGATTACAACGTTTTGTTAGTGAAAAAGAGACTACGAGGCTCCGGTTTTTTTTTAGCACTTGTTTCAAACTTTTATTCATAATACTTTTGCTGTCAAATTTTCTGTTAATGATCATTTCTACTCTTAATTTTTAATAAAAAGTAATTTAGATATTTACAATCTTTAAATTTTCCTAAATTTATAAGCAAAAATCAACGATGACAGTGTAATTTTCGATTTTCTCCAGAATACAGGATGGTCCGAATCTTCCCAAATGAATGGTAAAGCAACAAAGCGAAACAAATTAACCCCAGCGCAATTCAAAGAAAAATCAAACGAATCAAATGCATAGCAAGAATGCGTAGGGCAAATTAAACAATTTAGTCACCTCGTATGAAGTGAATACACCTTGCCGTCAGCGAGCTTGCTCGACAGGTATGATAAGTAATATATCCATACTCTGCAATGGATAAAGGAGCAATTTAAAAGATCTGCAAAAGGAGATGATCATTGGCTTTCGAGCGGCAAAAATCTCGAAACTGCGCAGTTAGTGAAATGTTCACCTGTCGCTACAGCAAAAATTATTCATCAGAAAATCATGAAATTTTGGGAATGCCTTAATTATATAATGGAAATTTTTTCCAGAGCAAAAAGAAGTTAGGTCCGAAAACCACCAACACTACAGTTTTATAGAGAACGTAATAATGAACTAAATTTTTTGAAGAATCGTGTGAAGAGTTGCGCGAGGTTGGTCTACAACTCCTGGAATACGCCAAACAGTAATGCCGCCCATGAAATTTGACATCCTTTCCTCCATAACTTGTGTCGCTACATCTTCCACCACCTGTGGATCAACACGCTTTCATCGTCTTCCTGGCTGAACAAACAATGAGCCTGTTTTTTTCAAATTTCACAATCATTCTTCTTATCCGGCGCCAGTGAGTGAACCTTTTTTTAACAGCTTCGACTAGCAGATATACCGTTTTGGTAAAACGATTTTACGAGCAAAGCACGTTCTGGAAGATGCTAAGCAGTTATAACCAAAATTAGCATCTGCCAGTATTTAATCTTGAAATGCGCCCTCTAGTGGTGGTTTTTGGAACTAACTTTTTTTTTTGCTCTAATAAAAATTCCCATCATGTAATTAAGAGATTCCCAAAATGTCATGATTTTCTGATGAATAGTTTTTGCTGTAGCGAACTACGAAACGTTAACTTCTAGAGGAGGTGGCGTTCTCGTGCTACTATCAGATGATTGGAATTATCAAATATTGGACCGTCAATCAATTTCTGGACTTGAATACATTTGTTTGAACACTCAATTAAATAACTTTCAGATCAACTTATTAGCTTTCTACAGACCCAATTATATACCGATCGCTGAGCTAATAGCCTTAATTGAAGAATCCCATCGTTATGCTACAAATCTAATCATCGGAGACTTTAATGTTGACTTTGGAACTGACTCCTTTCTGGCTAAATCTCTGATTGAGCAATGCAAATTGTTTCACCTTCATCCCATTATCAACTCGCCAACAAGAATAACCAAATCATCTAGAACCATGCTCGACCAAATTTTTCTTCCTCTTTCATGGTCGGCCTTTCTCGTTAAGCAGGAGACTTTACCCAAATGTGACCATCACGCATTAATAGTTCAAATTAACAAAGTGCGCGAAAACGAAAAGCACCGAAACTTATTTACACAGCACTTTGATTATGTTGGTGTTGATTGGATCAAATTTAGGAACATATTATCTAACCTTGATTGGACAAGTTACTTCAATACCCAGGACGTTAATATCCTTTTTTATATTATGTATTCAAATTTCAAATTGGCTCTGTTGGATGCAGGCTTACAAATTAAGAATGTAAGGTATAATAAAGTAAGGCGTCCTTGCTGGAATGATAAAATTTTATCACTTTGGAAAGATAAAAAATCGGCATATAAATCATTTATTATAGATTCCACAGCAACTAACAAGCAAAGTTTAAAAAAGGCAAACTTGACTTTCAAAAAAGAGATTAAACGGGCTAAGAGGTCCACAATTGTAAAAAAGGGCACAAAAATATTTGACCTATGGAAATTTATTCGTAACCACAAAACACATAAGAAAAATTTTCCTTTCCACCAAGCACGTGCCTACTTAGAATGGATTGATAACCCCAACAAAACGAAAAGAAACCAAGATACCATTGAGAAAAAATTAGCTATTGGTAATTTCCATATTCCCCCTATATCTTTGAGCGCTATTAGACTAGCCATAAAGCAATCCAATAACAAAACCTCGAGCAGAGACGCCTTATTAACCATTAGAGTTATAAAAAATTGGGGCCACTTTGGCAATATTATTTTTAACCATATGATTCAAATGATTTGCACCACTCAAACCTTCCCATCTGATTTCAAAAGTACCCTCATCGCCCCGGTGTTTAAGAAAGGAGATGGTACCAATATCTGTAATTACCGTCCAATATGTACACTCTCAGCCTTAGCCAAGATTGCAGAAAAACTTATATTCTCTAACTTATCGTCTTTCCTATGGTCCTGTATTCCCACAAACCAATTTGGGGGTCGTCCTCAAACCCCAATAACTTATCCTTTATTTAAGATCTTTGACTATATCATTCACGCAGTCGACAAAGGATTGTCATGCTTCTTAATTAATACTGACATTGCCAAAGCATTCAATACCGTTGAAAGAAGCACTCTATTAAAGCAGTTGACCCAGTGTGGGGTTGATTCGCTAACTTTAAATTTATTGCGTGACTATTTTACTAACAGAATCAATTACATGGAGTCTAATAATACTACTACTGAACATCCTTCTACCATGGGCCTCATGCAGGGGTCCCCGATCGCTACTGTGTTGTATGCAGCGGCCACGGCTGAGATATTTAAACTACCTCTGCACTGCAATATAATATCCTTTGTAGATGACAATTTTTTGTTTACGGCCTTTCCTCCTAATGAGTTTACTTTAGCATATAATAGAATCCTTGACGACATTCAAACCTTGAAAAATTGGTACGTAACGCATGGACTACAATTTAACGAGTCCAAAACGACTATATTGTTGTTCAACAATCAAAACCCTAGCCCATCTCACATATGCAATTTATTAGGCCTGCAGCTTAATACCAAACTATCATTTAAAGAAACCATTGAATCGCTGCTTCTTGATCTCAATCGTCTGAAATTTCTGTTTCAAAACCTAAGAAAAACGCTAACTAAAAAGGAGATGATACAAATACTAAAGTCAATGTTAGTTCCTAAACTAGAATATGGCATCCTATTCTGGTCTGCAGCCTCAAAATTCACAATTTCCCGTGTATCAGTAGCTTATAATAATGTTTTGCGGGCAGCCTTAGCACTCTCTAAATACGCATCTATGTCTGAGATCTTTAATATGTACAAAATACCTTCCTTGCAATCTATAATTAAAATTGCTCGTCTTAAAGAAATATATCGAGCAATTACTGATAGCAACCATCCGCTCCATTATGTTAACCAATGGCTTACTGATTCGCCTAATACTCGAACTACACAAAGATATAAACTTAGACCAAAGATTATGGTTTCAAAATATTTGCAATCTTACTTTCCCTATAGTGCTTGTGATTATTGGAATAATTTACCATTCAATACTAGGAATGAGATTTTAAATTGTACGTTAAAGTCATGTTCAAACCATAAATTCCATGTTTTTAACTTGATTCAACAAGCTATACCTTAAACTATGTAACTCTCTTTGTACATGTCCTACTTTGGATGTAAATTTGCAAATAAATAAATAAATAAATAAATAAACTTTAATTTGAGAAACCCTGTAAAATTACGTGGCCAAGAGGTATTGTCATCTTCTCTCTTGGTACTGTGTCCACAATTTTATTACAGTTTCTTCTTTTAATACCACCAAACCACTCTAAACAATCAATATTTTCTCTTCCCTTTTTTACACCAAGAAAGGTGTTACCTTAAAGAGACTACAACATTTCTCCGTGGGGAGCTGACCACGCAATTTCCAAAATTGAGGGTGTCCAGCAAATCCGAGAGCGCTGTCAAGACAGGCTCACTTTCTAATCATTTTAATAGAACGAAAGTGTTGTAGATTCTTTTTAATATCTCTAACAGCTTTCTTGATACGAAACCTATCTCGATAACAAAAAAAAACAAATGCATACACAAGCAAACAAAGGGGACCGTTTAATATTATACACATAAACTCCCAATATATACATAGTTCCTGTATTGTTTCTTTTAATAAGACTATTGATCCCTTACAGTATATTTCGGAATACAGTTCTTGATCGGTTTCGCTATTCTTTAGCAGCTTTTTCAATAATACATTAACATACCTCAATATACGTGTATAACATTTAGTGACATAAGTTTGGGGTGAAATAGCGAATGGGTAATTTTGAAGAATGCAGATAGGTACCTGAAATTTGTCAATGCAGACTTTTAGGAAATGGTGAGTGTCTATCTGATGGTTCAAATAAACATACATATGGGTGTAAATAATTATCCAAATCGCTACCAGCCCTTCCACCATGTTTTAGTAGAAGATGGATGAAATTGATATGCAGCTCAAGAGAATTTAAGGTATAGCTGATGAGCCATCACCGATCCACCATCCAGAAATAGGACGGTATTTTACCAAGTTCAACGGGATACGTTAAGTGCCCAACGAAGAGAAAGGTGCGGAATATCCAGAAGATGCCATCTTAACAGCAGCACTAATGCAGAAACATTCGCCAGTTGGCAGTGGACACCAAATAACGGAGTTGACGTCACTTTTTTTAAGACTTCTTTTTCATGTTTATCAGTCCAACAAAAAGATCTGTAAAAATAACGTCTAATCAAATTAGATGGAATTGATTATTTTGAAATTTTTAATGACCGTTCTCACTGCTAAACGCCAAAAAAATATTGCAGATTTATAAATTTTAATTTTAAACCTTGATATTTGTAATTTACAGCAAGGTGCAAAGCACATTTTAAAAATTATGTACATATCGTTAAATTAGGCCAAATGCAAATTGCATCTTACAAACCGTAACAGGTAGGACAAAATTTCTAATCGCGAAGTTGCACAGCCATGAACAGTTCACTAGAAAATCAAAACCCTCCCATCTTCCTCATTATCAATGTACAGGTGCTTGTGTCGAAGGTATCGTTATCATGAACCACTCTCAGTAATGTCAATTGAAAGGATTTTCAAAGAAATAAAGTACAATCATAGCCTGAAATAAAAACTCTTAGTTTATTTCTAAAAGCTCAGAAACTGAAACCAGAGACGAAAGTATGTGCGGTATTAAAGCAATAATTACAAATACAAAAACGAATTGGAAAGAATAACTGTAAATGACTGAAAGTAAAAAGAAACAAAAAGTTTTACATACACTGGCGGAAAAAAAAATCCCAACACCACGAAGGATTGTGCTAGATGAATGAAATTTGGACAGTATATTCAGCTATGGTATTTATTCAATTGATTCAAGTTTCAAGGTTAAAACTTATAGGGGGCGCCACCAGCGCCACCCTGTAATGCAAATGAGACATTCCAATGACAGATATAAAGGAGATCAGAGGCGCGTCTGTGTCACTTCAGATACTTGTGGACGTGTGTGATACTGTAGAGTAAAACATGCTTCGAAGGCGACTGCGACGTGAATACAGTATGGGCAGCAGTGGCGGCTCGTCCATAGGCACTGCGGCACTGCAGCACCCCTAGTTTCACTTTCGATATCGATAAAATTCAATATAATGTGTCTTTTTTTTCTTTAATACTATTCTTATACATATATATTACATGATCCTTAAGCTTAAAGTCACTAGCTATTCTCTAGTTCGTGAAAAAACTAAAATTTTCTGACGCAGCACCCCCAGAAATTTTAGCTACGAGCCGCCACTGATGGGCAGCTAACCCAATTCGAACGAGGACGTGTAGTGGGCCTTCGAGAGGCTGGACTTTCGTTCCGTTCTATTGCAGAACGTATGGGTCGAGACGTTGCCACTGCGTACAACTGTTGGCAGCAATGGTCCAGGGAAGGCAGGATTAGCAGGAGACCAGGATCTGGACGACCCCCGGCCACTGGAGACAGGGTTGACCGCCGCATCTGTAGGATGGCTGTGGCAAATCGGACAGCATCTGCAGCGGACATTCGGGCTGCTGTGGCACCCAACGTCACTCCACGCACAATTCGGAACCGTCTCCTGGCCAGGAACCTCCACTCCAGGCGCCGTGTGGCATAATTTGCCTCTTACCCCTCAACACCGTGCGGCACATCTTCAGTGGTGTCAAGCCAGAGCGACTTGGAGGGCAGAATGGAGGTCTGTGGTCTTCACGGATGAAAGTCGTTTCTTTCTGGGTCAGAGTGAAGGTCGCACAAGGGTCAGGAGGAGGAGTGGGGAAGTCCTGTTACCGAGCTGTATCCGTCGTCGGCATACTGGCCCACCCTGGCGTTATGGTATGGAGAGGGATTTCCTACGACAGCAGGAACCCCCCCCCCCCCTGGTGGTTATCCCAGTCACCATGACGGCAAATGTTTAACCCATTCGGATGGTTGTTGAACCCATTGTGCTGCCATTCACGGCTGGTATGCCAGGGGGGCTGTTCCAACAGGATAACGCTCGACCCCACACTGCCACTGCAACCCAACGTGCCCTTCAGGGTGTCCACATCCTACCATGGCCAGCACGATCACCAGATCTGTCGCCCATCGAGAACGTCTGGGACATGATCGGACGCCGTGTCAGGGCTCTTCCACAACCAGCAACAAATGTCGCTGATCTGACCATCCAGGTACAACAGGCATGGAATGCCTTACCATAAAATGACATTCGGCATCTCTACGACCGTATGCATGCACGTGTGCAGGCCTGCGTAGACCAGCGCGGCGACTACAGCGGGTACTAAAGTCCGTGCTTTTCACCATGTACAGGGTAGCGCTGGTGGCGCCCCCTATAAGTTGTAACCTTGAAACTTGAATCAATTGAATAAATACCATAGCTGAATATACTGTCCAAATTTCATTCATCTAGCACAGGTCAAAATTGGGCACGAGTTTGATTTTCTAACTGTCCTATATGTAACGTTTTGCAATAAACAATTCCATTTTGCTTAATTTGCATATTCTAGACCTGTCTGTTTCTGCCATTAAAAAATCCACTCACCATTTAATGTTAGTCTGCATTGACAGATTTCAGTGACCTATCTTCATTCTTAGAGTTATCGAAAAGAACCAGACTTTCCCTGTATCTTTAGTCAAATAAGTACCGAAAATATTTGTTTAAATATCCAAATTTTTTGTCGCCTTCAAAGAAGCGATATTCCAATCTCAACGAATAATCTAATCCTCGAAAGACTTTTACGCACTTTTCGGTATGGCCTTCATCACCTTCTGCAAATTTGTTTTATGGACGATTCAAAATGTCTTCCACGTAGTGGTCATTTGAATTTGGGGAACAGGAAAAAGTCACAGAGTAATTGGTCGACGACATGCGTTGAGTTTTTTGGTCTAAAATTTGCGTACAAGGATCGATGTGTGGAATGGTGCATTATCGTGGTGAAAAATCCAAGAATTATTCTTCCACAAACGTGGCCTCAGAAAAAAATTTCGTTGGCAATAGAAACAATTTCGCTCACGCTGAGGCAATAGAATTATTCGATATTTTTTATCCATTTCAGAATTTGCAGAGCGATTAACAAAACGAACAGCTGTAAACAAATTGGTTAACAGATCGCGCCAAAACTCTACTTTACAATTACATACTTTTGTGCAGTCTTATAGCAAAAAGAATTTTTTCATACCTTTTATGCGTGTTTTCATATTGGACTAACTGTATATCTAAGCACATTACCTCTCAGATATATCCTTGAAAAAGGGTCGCGAAATAGTCGGGAATTCTGTATTCCAAAATGTACTGCAAGACATCAATAAATTTTATCCCAATGTAGACATAAACCCCCTAGAAAGAAAATAAATCTAAGAATTTCATGGAGAGAGAAAACTTAATAAGAAAATTCTCCCAACCTTAAAAACAAACTGGGCCCATTTTTATTTCTCTTTGATGTTTGCGCAACTGGAAGTAGAAAAAAAAAGCTCAGCAGAAATTTCCAGGCAGCAACAGATTTTCCCTTTGTCTCTAAAAGTTCCTCGCAACAACCATCACCTTCGTCCACCATCAACTTTTTCCTTTCGCACACCCAAACGGATTTTCTTTCTTCTCGTTTTCCTTCCACAGCTGATCTGAACATAGAGCCGGTATAATCTCCAACAAACCTCCTTGTTTTCGAGTTTAATCCCAGACCTTTTACGACCGAGACACGTGGTCGCAATTCCCGTGCTCAGCACCCCCTGCCATCTCTTTTCTACGTTGGAAACAAAAGAGGATCGATTTCTTTTCGGGGAACAACACTGCCACAGATGTTTCTGTCCTTGAACGATAAACTCTATGGCCTCGTAGATATATATAGTTTTCAATATACCCTAAATATATATATTTAATCCGGTAATTTCCTTTCGCTGTCTTCGTTTTATTTTTTTTTACGACCCCAACACCACCACACTAAAAACACTACCTTGATCCCATTTGCTCGAATCAAGAAAATTTAATTCACTCGAGTGGGTGGTGGTGAGATGCCTTCTTTTTTGGTCCTGCGGATTCCTTTATTGAAATAGAATTAGCTCAGTTCTTTCTTTCTTTTCTCAGGCAAAAAAAAGAGAAACAGGCAAAAATTTTTCGACATAAAAATAACCCTAAAACAAAAAATGTTTCCTAATTTTGCAAATAGGATCGTTCTCAAACCTCGTCACGTCGACTTCCTTTCCAATCTTCTTTTTTTTCTTTTCCCTTACCCTCTCTTCGTAATTCTTTTCCTTTTTAACGGAAAGGTTTGCTGACTTTGGTCGTAAATTTTCTTTTTATCTTTTAGACATGTTTTATGATTGATTAAAAAAACAGGAAAAGGAACTTTAACGTTATTTTAAACAAATTGTACACTAGAAATGACATCCATTACACAGTTGAAGAACCATTAAACTGTGACCCTTGTTTTTGATAACGAGTATTTTGTTCTGAAAACTTTTAAGTTGCCAGTTTTTTTGTTTTTTTTTGTTTCTTTAATTTTTCTGTTCTTGAAAGTATAAGAGTTCTCATAGATTAGACGAAAATCTTGGGAGTCATTTTTCATAAACAGATTGACTTTCAAAACCAGGTCTAAAGTAATACATTAACAGCCAGTAGTAACACCCTTATCATCGGCAGAAACTCGTAAGACACGAGAAATTAAGACTGTTATATGGCTATAATCTGTCGTACGAAAGTTTGATGGGTATATCCAGTTTAAACTTCCGATTTCAATTGTTAAACATTGTTACAAGGTAAAATTAACAACGTTTAACAGTTGAAATTTGAAATTTAATTAGACACGCTCAGTCCATCTTTCGTTAGACAGGCTATAGCTTTTGTCTTATTTCTGTTGACTTGTTATACGTAGCTTTCTCTGTAATATTTCTGCCCATGATGATGGTGTTACTAATGAAACGCATCTCTACATCTATGAATAACCTCAAACGAATCTGTGAAATATCTATGTTTTTCATTAATGATATGGTCCGCAAACGATGACACCCCTAACCTAGCATTCTTTACACAAGAAATATGTTCCTTCATCCGTATCGACTATCGATCAATAAACTTTATCATATTGCATTATTTTGGACTTTATTACTTTTAGACCAAATCTCTCAATCAAAAGTGGTACTTCACATAAACACATACTCGATTTCCTTCATATAAACAAGAACTTTAAATAAAGGTAAACAAATAAAATTTAGTCTAGGCCTTTAATAATTACGAAAGCCAATTAGATATCAAACTTCAGCCGAATCGCACAAGCAGAAGGGGAACTTTACCTGAACATATAAACTAGCAATTTAAATGGATATAAATTATTGAAATTTTGTATAGCGCTTCAGCTTTTTCCCATTTCCACATGGGGTCGCTGTGCTGATTTTTGATTTTGCAATGATTTTTTACGGCCGGATGCCCCTTTCTGACGCCAACCTCACGAGAGGAAATGTTAGAAAAAGGACAAACACAAACATCCATGCCCTCGGCGGGATTCGAGAGCGATAAGACCTGCGCCTTAACACTCTCGGCCACCGAGTCGGCTTATTATTGGCCAAGATGACTAGATATTAAATTTCAGCCGAATTCTGCCAGCGGAACTGGGACTTTACATGAACATAATTTCTTGTAGTGTTACTTCGCAGGATACTCTAACCAAGACATGAGCAGTACAGTGGATTCAGGGTCGTACCCGGAAATTGGCCACCTTGTCAACTAAATCTATTACATGGGGGACTCCCCCCCCCCACAAGCAGAATCTGGCCAGCCCCCCTCAGCCCCGCCGAAAAAATTCTGGGTACGGCCCTGAGGGGATTTTATTGTTGATGATAATAACAATGAGGACAGTGAGGACGTAAGCATGTTATTGGATAGTGCATTTATGAAGAATTTTTCTTACTGAGAATGTGAATTTAGTATTGAAGATAGTGATTATAATTTTTTAATTCGAACCCTAAAAGTGTGGGAAAAACGAAAATTCCGAATGCTATTTCCAATAGCGAGGCGTCCATCTTGGGCGAATCCGTGACGTCAATGTAGGCTTGGTCTTTGCTTCACACTGTAAACTAACACATCGCACGCCAGATTAATTATCATCAACACTTATATAAAATTGATTAACCTCGCGGGCGATGTATTAATTTACACTAACAAGGAGAGGGCCCCAACGAACAATCGAGTTTTCTGATGCCTTTTGGTAGGATGGTAGTCTGATATGCCCTTTTCGTAAAACCAAGTGCGCAGCCTACAACTTGGCCCTATTTTCGAGAAAACCCCTTTTAAAGTCGGTCTTATATTACTAGTGTAAACTGCATCTCGACAACTGTAGATGTATTATCACAACGGCGAGCAGCCAAGTAGTTAACGTTCGAGCGTACGAATCACGAGATCGTGGGTTCGAGTCCACGCGTTGACTTTTTTTTTTTTTTGTTTAATTTTTATAACGCTGCTTTTAAAGACCAACATGGTAATTATAATGTACAGATTTCTTTGTAAAAATATTATTTCTTGCAATATAGGTAACATTTGATTGTATTTATGTCAGATACGCCTGGTATGCTGCCAAATTGAAGCATACAAAAGAAACTTTTTTGAATTTAAATCAAATTTCTTTTCCGGAATGCATGAAAAAGGAAAACTGCAACTGCAAGATTAGTCCTGCATTCATCCAATTTTCTTTGTGTCGCACACATTTGTGTTTCAAATGTTTTTTTGAAGAATACCATCCAGCACGTTGTATTCGACAGGCCTAACTGTAAATATTCTACAACTTCGAAATTATTTGTTAAAACGATTATTTTATGTTATTTTATTATAGCGCCCAATATGGGCAAGAAGCAAAGGCATCAAAACCTGAACATAAGAAGAAATGAAAAGTTAAACATTAAACAATTTGTTTTTTTCTTTAAAAATCGATATATGTTTATGAATTATTTACACTTTTTAACAGATATTATTATCATAATTAGTTGAAAATGTGTTCCTTATTGCTCTTATTTGTTAAAAATATTTTTTTCATTATAACAGCATATTATAACAGAAAAATATATTAAAAAGTGGACGATAGCACAGTTACAAAGCATTAAAAGAAAAAAAAAACAAAGCCTAACACGGGTGGATTCGAACTCGAGGTTTTACGGTTCGTACGCCACGACGTTACCTGTTCGGCTGCCGCTGTTGTGATGATAGCCAAGGTACATTTTACACTAGTTATATAACACAGACTTTAAAAGAGATTTTCTCGAAAATAAGGCCAAGTTGGAGGCTGCGGACTTGGTTTTACGAAAAGGACATATTAGACTACCATCCTACCAAAGGGCATCAAAAAACTCGATTGTTCGTTGGGGCCCTCTCCTTGTAAGAAGCAAAAACCATGCCTACGTTGACATCACGGCCTCATCCCAGATGGACGTCCCGCTATTAGAAATTGAGTACGAAATTTTCCTTTTTTCATAAGTTCGAACTAAAAGTTTTTAAATATACCACATTGTTACTAATACGCTCATCAGTGATTTTCGTTCTTGGTAATCTTTCACTATTAACAAGAAATTAATCCTCCCGAGGAAAGTAGCGGAAGCGCTGAGATCATCTATGTTTACCCTTTTATCTGCACTGTTTTTGGGGGGGGACCATTTTTTAATCGAAAAATTTATTTCTCTAACGTAGTATTTAGAAAATGAAGAAGAGTTCTGTCTTCTTTCGTTTCTCATTTCCGATCATATGCCATATGTTACCATAGTTCTAAAGACCAAGTGACTGCCACCCCCACAACTCCGACCCTATTAAGACAATTTGGCCCAAGCTTCATAGTAATGTAGATCTTGCCTAGAGGACTCTGCATACCGAATTTCACTCCTTTACATAGCTAAATACACGTAGACTTTTTGGTCCCCTCTAACTCCCACCCATGAATCTCCGACCCCAGTGGGCCAATCAAAACCATACTAAATAGTGAAGTTCTACATGCCCATAGTAAGCTACATTCCGAATTTCAACTTTCTACTTCAAAAAGTGCGGAAATTATGAAGGGAACGTACGGACGAACAGACAGACGTTGTGAAACCAATAAATAGCTCCAGTCTTCCGCTGCTTAATAATCTCATTAAAAAAAAAGGTGACTTAGTTTCGAATCTGCAATCCGAAGCACTGAATCATGATAATGTTTTTAGGTACAATATACAAATAAATATTTTATACAGTGTATAAAACTTTTAATTATTTATCAATGGACGAGTACAGAATCATGTACTGAGTTAGGTTAGGTTAGGTTAGGTTACGTTGGGTTACGTTATGTTACGTTAGGTTAGGTTTCCTACTTGAGAAGGCAAGAAATAAGTTTCCCACTTGAGAAGGCTGTAGAATGCGTTCTATTGGTCCAAACGAGATATAATTTGAACTACTGATAATTCAAATGATGCGCTTGACATTTATTAAATAAAAAAATTTACTATACAAATATTCACCTTTGTCTGAAAAAGTGCTACTGGTAAAATTGTTCTACCAGAACCAGCAGAACGCTGTTGCAGCTGAAAAGGAATTCCTTCGTATGAAGCGTACTTTATTATGTTGATGAAACATATAAAACGGGTTTATGTGTATTACAGCGCTACCTATCGGCGGTTTTTTTTTACTAACATTTTTTTATTCAATAAATATCAAGCGCGTCATTTGACTTATCTGTAGTTCAAATTTTATCCCATTTGGACCAATAGAACGCATTCTAAACCCTCTCAAGCGGGAAACTTATTTCTTGCTAACCCTGTACATCTGTAAAACGGAATAATGTCTTATAATAACTGAAGTATGAAATATAAGCACGGGTATCGAATCTCTCGATATGTCGAGTAAGCACAGAGTCTATGCTTAAGATGCGTCTCCTTACTCACGTATCTACTCACAACCGGATGTGGGGCCACAAACATGGCACGTGCAAGCTTTTCGCAGTATCTAAAATCACAAAACGAGTGTATTTCGAAGCCAACGAGAGACAGGCCAGGGCACTCAAAAGTCACTTGATCATCGGGGTCAGAGCAACAATCCAATCTTCATTGTTTCTAACAAACGAAAAAACACTGATTATTAAAATCCAAGATGGAGACAATGAAGATTACATTGTTGCTCGGACCCCGATGATCAAAGATCACATTGTTGTTCAGGTGACTTTTGAGTGCCCTGGTCTGTCTGTCGTTGGCCTCGGTGTATTTTGTATGACGAAAAATTAAAATTATTTCAACATTAGTCTTCATCAAAACACTAAAAAGCAAGTCGTTAGGTCATTACACGAATTGGCTAGGTAAGACACGAAGTAGCTGTAGTGGGTATATCTGTTAGCACACTTTCAATGTATTTCATAATATCTCTGTAGTAAAGATTTAAATTAAAATTGTTGCTTAGACAGCAATGGTCAGGTGACTTTTCAGTTCCGGCGTGTGCTTCAAGCCTACGCCAACAATGCTCCAATGGGAATACAAAATCATTTCTTTAAAGTTTTCAAAGAGGCCGTAAAGGAAGCGTAACTTCAGGAAACTTAAGATTTTTTTGCATGAAAACGAGTTTGTCAATCAGAAGATTACAAAAGTCGTCGAAAACGGATAGGACAGATTTTGGTTTTTTTCCCACCCGAAAATAGGTTATAATAAATTCTTTCCAAATTCAGCATAGAGAATTAACTTTGCTTAACGTTAAATACACCAAATGCTCTTTTGTAAGTGTACTGTCTAGTGCATAAAGGTTTAAACTTAAGTCATAATTGAGCACGTGAATAGCACATCCCAAGCATACACCTGCTAAACCTATTTCCATTCAGAAGGGACAGGTCCAGTCTAATCTGCCTTGACTCTCAGTAAAAGTATCTGATTTTGCAACCGATCAACATCTGGTAAGCTCAGTTCCTACGGAGCAGGTAAAAACCTTTTTGACTCTACAATCTGGGATTTATGAAGTACCATGAAGGACGTACAAAAAGGTTTACCGTGGTCAGTCGCGACGCTCGATAGAATGTCGACTTAGGGTACACCTTGCCCATGTAAGTTTCGGGAAATCGGAGAGGTCCGAGTTGCCAAACATGTCTTGGAGACCTAACATCAAGTCCACAAGGAGGAATTCAGACTAATTCGAAAAGTGGGCAAAACCTCCCTATGCCTATGAAACTCTAGAAATTGCCAAATGTAAATTAAACTTATTACTTAATTTAGATTCCGGTCCCCTTAACGATTCCATATTATTCCAGCTGTTTAATTTTTAAAAAGCCTGACACTTAATTTTTTTTCCGCTTGAGGTTATCCTGTCCTTTCTGATTGGTGGTTGTGTTTCGCCCTTGCTTTAAGATATGACGTGTCTTATACTGCTCTCTGAGTGGCTAAGGAGATTTATGTAACTATGTGTTTTTTCTACTTACTGTATTTATTTCTGCTGACTGATGGGCAAATGTACATACAGATTAGGCAATAAATTTATGTGGACAAGAAGTTTTTTCTATATTATTATGTTTATTATATTGCTAACGCGGTTTTCACCAACGAAAAGCTAATTTTCTCTATATTTAATCTGTTTTAAAACTTCTTTCATTGATACTAGTATAGCTCTTAAATGATTATATCATTATGCAGGGCGAGTCAAAAGTCACAGTACACCCTGTTTTTTCGAAAACCTTGCAGGAATTGAGAAATCTGAATATTCCAGTAAGGTATGGGTGAGGTGGTCTATCTTTTACGGTATGTACCGAACATGGCCGCCATCTTGAATCTAATTATGCAAAGCAATTACGGACTCAACTCTGTCAATTTTTTTTATGTTTAATAATATAAAAATAAAATCGTCTAAGGTTCCAAATCTTTTTTCAGTATTCATTGAAAGGTTATAAGAATGCTATTATGTCATTCCTTTTTTCTTTCTTTTCAGTGGAATCCATACGTCCATCCAGGGCTTGTATAGGTAAAGGTCGCGAGTTGGGTCCCTGGATGGACCTGGATTGACGACTGCTGTATGATGGTCGCAGCAGCCGGGGGGTGAAGATTGTGTGGCACTGATGGTCGCCCATCCAGTGACTAGCCGTGCCTGATGTTGCTTAACTTCACAGAGGTTGTGTGTTCAGTGAAAGCTCACCTGGCCACGGCCTCCCCTTATATACTATATTTGAAAATAAGTTTTTTTTAACTCTTGTTTCTTCACGTAAGACTGGAAATGGAGGCTCAAGAGCAATAAGATTACATATTCAAATACAACGATCAGGCTTCTCTGTCACGTGATCGCGTTGTGGACTAATCCATTTTTTTAGAAAGGGGTTTGCCTAACTCATCGTGTCTATTATTTATCTTATATATTTATACTTAGTAACCTCGCTCTAAAAGTCTAATAAATTTGACAAATTTAAGAAAGGCGAGCTTGAAATTAAGACCGAAAAATTCGGTAAATCATCTCTTAATGTGATAATGGAAAACGTCCGACGCGCGGCAACATGCGCAAAGCGTTCTTCTGTATCTCTGCTAACATATGCAAACGTGTCTTCACCGGCGTTGACAGGCGTACGTTAATGCGGCAGTGCGTTTATCACTGACAATGGAGCAGAGAGTCAGTATGAAATTCTGTTTAAAACTTGGGTCAAAAACCTTTACGGTGAAGACGCCCGAACTCCAAAATGCCTGTATGCGTGGTTTAAGCGTTTCCGTGAAGAACGAAAACCCTCGTATATGAACCACGATTTAGAAGGCCGATCACCAGTACTAGGCCGCACGATGTCGAAAGTGTTCGTGATCTTTGAATCAACAATCAAAGGACAAAGATTTCTCGACGCTCTGGATATTCAAACGGCTGTGACGAGAAACCTCAAGCAGTACCGAAAGTAGATTTTTCACACGCCATGCTACAGGTGTACGAACGATGACAGAAGTGTTTGAAGGATAGTAAAGTATTATCTCTGAAATAGCTACCTGTCCCTGTTTGTTTTTACGAGTCACTCACCGAACCTTCCGGTCTCACCTTATTTTTGGTTCTTATACAATATTTAAAAAGCGGCCTCAAACCCGGTTTGCACTTGGTGCCTTCCAAATTCTAGAATTGCCATCAAACGATCTGGCTATGATAACTTTACCAATATACACTGTTTACAGTTGTTGGTTTTTGAGGTTTTAAAATTATACAGCTATTAATTAAAATTATTTTGCAGTAATTGATAGTACAGAAGAACATAACTAACCGGGACCTAGGCTTATTCGAATTATGGAAATAAACAATATCTATTGACTGTATGTAGTTTGTAGAATACCACAATGTGGGAACCTCACAAGCCAAAGTACATGTTCGAAATGTCCTCCACCTGCATCAACGCACGCATGGACACAACGCCCCCTTTGACAGTTGCGGATGGCCTCACAGGCGTTTACAACATCTTGATGTAGCATCTAAACATATGCACTAGTCGTTGCTTACACGAGGACTTTGAAAAGTCTCCAGAGAAAGAAGTTCAGATTATTGATATCCAGACTGACCCTTATAACTCGGATGCCTGTGGGTCAATCCGACCTAAACTAAATAATGGAGGACATGATAAAAGCAAAAAAGGTGACAAAATATGAAGGTGACAGATAGACGGATATGATAAAAGCTAAAAGCAGGCCCATTCATGAAGAAATGAAAAATTGTCTTCATGTTTGCTCAGCAGAGATCTTAAACATGAAAGAAAATTTTTTTTCATGATCCGTGTAAAACGTAATTTCCTTCCTTCGCATGTCTGTTTCTCTGATTACTGCTGTATAAATTCAAAATTTAACATATTCTGTTTGTCCATTTTCATTATTGAAGTTTGAGGTTAGATTAATTGGGGGTGACGGAAGACTGATAGGAAAGAAAAAACGCAGTGCAAAGTGCTTCCTTTAAATTCCACCCTTGACGTCGTTTTCCGCCTTATCTCGTTCGATCAAACTTTACCCCCTCTTTACTTCCTCACCCACCTAGTTTCTCTCTTCTCCGTAGAAATTCGTGTCAAGCAGAACTTGCTCGAAAATTAATGCATAATTAAAGGTGACAAATTTTTTCGCGCGCACATGAATTCGAACGACGCCTGTTCGTCTCCTTATGAATATTCTTCTTCACTTACCCCACCAGTGCTGATGAAGAGGAGGAATCCTGGAAAATTAGGAGGAAATCTCTTGAGAGTGAGAAAGTTCTTCTCTCCTTCGATAAGGAACTGGGAAGGAAAAAAAACTTTTTTCTTCCTTTTAAGCATTTCCCTCCTTATTGAGTCAAACGAAATTAAACTTCCAATTATTTCTTGAGGAACTCTTGTCCAAATTTCATCCGTTGCCCTTACGGAAATGAAAATTGAAGAGAAAGAGCTTCTCTTTTAAGCACTAAACGCTTGCATCTGCGACTCGCTTTCCCCCTTTTGAATAAACGTTGGCTTTCTCGGTAAGCAGGTTCCAAGATAGGAACAAATACGAGCGCTTTTTAAAGGGGAATTGTCTAAGTGCGCCAACTTAGAATTTTTATAAATACTTATATCTTTATTCTCATCGAATAAGGGTTAGAGATATCCATAAGGTGTAATACTACGTTCGCACTAGCACATTGGATCTAGATCGGCAGCTTGAACTAGATTCGAATTTTGAAGTGCGAACGCTAGCAATCTGGATTCGAACTAAATCGACTGTCTCCAAACTCGATTCACTGAATCCTGTTCGGAGAACTCAATCGATGCTGCCAATCTAGATTCGTTCCTCCCACAATCCCTTGCCGTAACCATCGAGAGAGAAGGCCTCTGCGATGAAACGTAATACATTGTTACATCATCATAAATAAGGTATTACTTTTCATCGCAAAGGCCTTCTCTCTCGATGGTTACGCCCAATGACGTATATTAAAGATAGACTCCGAATCCTATTGTTGTAACTTGAAGCAAATTGGGAAGCTCCATGCCCAGAATTGTCATGGCCGAAAGTGAGTGAAGATGATGCAAAACACATGGCTAAACATGAGAGTAGCTGAGTAATAATTCTTTCACACGCCGATCACGGAGTGATAAGTTTATCTTTTCGTTTACTTTGTATTTGAAGTATTTTATTATATATTATAAACAATTTTTCGATCATGGTTTCAATTTCAATTTCGTTTCGATTGTCTTTCAGTTACGTATTTTCATTTTAGTTACGTATTTTTGATTTATTTTTGTGGAAAATGATTCCTGATCCTTTTTTTTGTTTGTTTGTACAGTTGTACGCAGTTTAACTTTGAGGAATGGTTTTGAATTAAATATTCCTCAGGCCCAAAATCTTCAAAAACAAAGCAGCCAGACAGCTAATTACTCCACGGCTCACTCCTGTCCAGAACTATCATGGCTCAATTTGCTTCACTTGTTGCCGCTGTTAACAATAAGATTCGGAGTCTATCTTTAATATACGTCATTGGTTACGCCCTAGCACGATTAAGTTTTCACAAAATGGCGTCCAAACAATTGATCGACCCGTGGTCCGAATTAAAAAACAAAATTTTATTCGGCCTATGCCTTGAAAACTTGGATGGATTGAGACGACAAAAAAGAAATTCGTCCATATACAATCCCTTGCACCTGTTAACTATAATGAACAATTGGAGTTGTAAAGCTGGGTGGAGATTAATGCACGAGTTTCCTAAATGGATAGCAGCGCTGAAGTGCTGGATCTGAAATGAATCCAATTTCTCAATGAATCTAGTTTGTATCTGGATCGACTCGATCTAGTTCTGTAGTGCGAATGAGGGATAACAACTTCTTTTAATCAGTTTACAATCAGTTAGGCCTCATTGATTAACTAAAAAATGAATAGGCGCCTAAATTATTGTCTAACAATACGTAAAGTTTAAAAACCAGTTGAAAATGTGCAAGCTATCTTTACCCAAACGAACTTAAAAAGTATTCTGGGGAATTGAAATGTCAAAATATGAATGAGTAAATGAGTTTGATAGCAAGTGTGGATGAGTAAATTAGATTTTGTATGAGGATGTTTGTATGAGCTATCCTAGATTTTTTATAGATGTATAAGTGGATATGTATTAATAAGCACAAGTTGTGAAAAGGTGAATAGTCCCAGTGAGCACAAGACGTTTGGTATTTGTTGGCTTTTTGTTCGGGATTGTTGGCCACGTTGGGAGATTGTTGGCGCGCTAGTGGTTTTCGATGGAAGAGAGCGAACTTTGGCAAAAAAGTGTTCACGAAAGTGGAAATCCCCACATTTCAGTGTTTTTCGGTGGAAGAGAGCGAACTTTGGCAGAAAACTGTGCATGAAAGTGGAAATCCGTACATTGCGGTGATTTTTGGTGAAGACAGCAAACTTTGGCAAAAAGTGTGCACGGCAGTGGACATCGGCACATTTCGGTGGTTTTTGGTTGAAGACAGCCAACTTCGGCAAAAAGTGTGGCCCTACCTTGGACCAACATGATTCCCCCAATCAGTGTTGCCAACTCAAAAAATAATTTTCCCGCTAAAACAGCTAAAAATCCGCAAAAGTCAATATTAATAAAATGAAATTGATTTATTGATTGATTTATTGCTACCAAAGAAAAGGACAAAGGTAGCTCGGTGCCACACGGGAGTCCTCAAAAAGGCATAATTTTCTGTAACATCCGCTAAGTTGGCAATACTGCTCGAACACCAGTCAAGTCGATCGCATGGATTAGAAAAGATTATCAACTATTGTTATTTATTGGAATAGGTTTATTTAAAATATTACTTTAAAAATTTATAGTAACAACTGTTATATTCAGTTATATAAAAAATACTTCTTGGTTAGGGCGCCAGCGGGATTACTTGAAGGTTCCTGGGTTAAGTCCAAGCTGTGGAATTTTCTTTCCTATTTTTATCAATAATTTGGCGTAGGATAAATCCTTATAGATTATTCTTGAGAGTTATTCTTTAATGACTATTACGCCATCAGAAAAGATAGTCCCAGCCTGCGAACTAGGTAACTGCTCTAACCAGCCCAAAGGACATGTAATCAACGTAATGCTTCCAAGTGGCTCAGTTAGTTAGGGAGTCAGCACGATTAGCTGAAGGTTCCTAGTTCGAGGCCAGACGGTGGAATTTTATTTTCATCAATAATTTTTTTATGAATTTCGTTTTTGAAGTGTTACAATTCTTAACTTTTATCAATATTGTTTAGGTTTGGTTTGGTTTGTTTGGTATTAACGTCCTTTTCAACTGTCATGGTCATTTCAGGACGGCTTTATAGGGGCCGCAAATTTTGCCTCGCAAGGGTTCTTTAACGTGCAGCTGGCAAACGACTACACGGGACCAACGGCTTTACTTCCCTTCCGAAGGAAGTCCGTGATCTCAGGACTGAAAAAATCCTCGTCGTCCTCGGCCGAGGTCGAACCCGCGTCCTCAGGCATCAGAGGCGATCACGCAACCACTGAGCCACCGAGGCCGATCAATATTGTTTAAAATGTTGGCATAATATTGGCAAGTGTGATGAGGGTATACAGCTCCTATTCAAAGTATTAGATTCAAGAGAAAATTTTGGTTTTCTTAGAAATCCACGTGTTATTTTGTGCTTAGATATTTAGACATATATTTGTGTTTCTTTTTTTTTGTAATAATATAACAAGGCCCAAATTAAATATTCAAGAAACATTTAAAAATTGAATTTGTTATTTCTTTTTAAAAAATGACTAAAAAAAAAAGGTCCATGGCAAACTTAGTTTCGCCTTGGTTTCTTTTTCATATTATAAGCATTAATTGCACCTTTGAAAAAATCAGGCGGAAGCTATGACCAACTGATTCACCAGGATCGCTGGTGCTGCCGATATCCCGCTTTCAACAATGTCTTGTTGTATTTTTGGTATTTCTTAATCTATAGTTTAAGTAGCAAAACTTACAAGTAGTATTTACCATTCGGATATGTTCCATTTCTTACCATAGTAGCCATATGTTCCTATTTGTTCGGTTGATAAATTGTACTTCACTGCACTAGAGTTTACATTTCACAAGAACGTTCATCACAGTCCGTGATATGTTGTTCTTTAAGGTAGTCAAGTTCGGGATCTCACCAAAATAGACCTTGGATTTCAAATAATCCCACAGCCAAAATTCATATGGAGTTGCTGTAGATACGGGAAATGAGACGAACATGCAACAGGAAAACTACGATTAATGACTCTTTCGTCGGTGAACTGATGCCACAAAGGCTGCTGTGCCGATCGACCAATGTGTGATGGTGCTCCAGACTATTTGACCCAGACGCCGTTTTTGCTGAAGTTATGAATAAACGAGCTGATCTTCGGAATGTCTTTCGGAGATTTCTCCATGTCTTTATAGCCCGAGTTACTGCGGTTGTTGTCAGCTAAATTGTCAAGAATTTGCACTGTGGATTTTTACCTATTTTTTATGCAAATTTTCGGCTACTTAGACTACAACAGCGCCACTTTATCCCCTATCGGCGACGTCTGCAATTAAAAATTTTTTGTACATAATTTTCTTCCTATGTTGTCAATAGTTCCGCCTACTATATTTGGTGGCATTCCGATTGTGAGATCAAGCTATAATCGGAACTGAGTATTTTCCCCCTATCTTATGAACCTATTCTCATACAGCGTACTTACTCAGAGCAACTTGATGCAAGCTGAAAGCGGCTGGGATAATCGATTGAAATTTGTATATTTCATTAGCATTTTTATATTTCATTTTATCAGAAGCGTGGGTGTATCTATAACGAACTCACAATGATACAAGGAAAAAAGGGGCTTTTCCTGTTCCAAAAAAAAGTAAGAGTAGTAGTAAATCTAATATTTTTAGAGCCCCTTCGATCGAACCAAAGGCATAGAAATCCAATTATTGGAAATCAGTCGGCACTGCAGGGGTGGAGGTAAAGGGGTCCAAAACGGAGAAATTGCTGTTTTCCGGGAATGTAGCGCACGTGACGAACGCAATTCTATCTCGCTTTTCAAATCTCCAGTCCTTCCTCCGCCTCCTCCTTTTAGAAAATCGACAAAAATATCTGGTTGCAAAACTTTATATTTTTCCCCATCCTCGTCGTCAGGACAATTTCAGTTTCTCATTTAACGTAAAACGCATCGGAGGGCCTGGGTGGTGGTGGTGTCGGGGGAGGAGGCATCGACTCCAGCCACCGCCAGCATCCGTTCCGACCGACAGACCAATAAGAAGGGAATATCCCGCCAGAGAGGAGTGAGTGTCTGGTTCCGGTTCCTTCACGTTTCGCCTTTTAAAACTGCGTGCGCGCAAACAGAGAGAAAAGGAACGGAACAAAAGGCGCCAGAATCTAATTCAATTTTCGCCCAAGGAATTCTCTCTAGATTTATGGCCGCACCAGGACGGGCTTCGCCGGCCCCATATTTTCCTCGGCGAATGGCTAATTGAGCGCGATGGTTGGCCGCTCCGATGGCTCTGCCAGCAATCTCCTCTCTCACTTCCTTCTTTCTTTCCTCTCACTATCTTTCTCTCTCTTTTCTTCTTGACGACCACACCAACCCAGACATTCTTCATGATCAACGCGAATTGGCCCCTTCCAACAACCAGAACTTGCTCAAGACTGTGGCTTAACTCTGGAGGGCCGTTGCCAACCAGAAAGAGAGAGAGACAGAGAATCACTTCATTAAATTCAAACATATCGTGAGCGAAACAAAAGAAATCGTTTTCTTAAATTTAGAAGGCGAAGGGGACGGAGGAGACTGGCAAAGGACCCTTAAAAATTCCGCACATGATGATCTCCGTCGGTTCACCCGAGCATAGAGAGAGACTTACCAAAAGCTTAAAATAATTCCAATTAGGATTCGAATTCGAGATATTCGGATTTAGCGAGAACATGATTTAAATAGCACCATCTAAGCCATGCTAAGAAGAATCTACACAGTACCCATGCTAAGAAGAACCTTTTCATTCTTTACATAGATTGCGCTGTAAAAGGGGAATAAACATCGACTAGCTTTTTTCGTACAAATTCTCATAAAGACTCATAAAACGATTTCCTCTCTGTGACGCGAGGGACTAGAATTAGCAAGTTGGTAGAATTTATTGAGGCTCACGCTTTTCGATATACATGCCATATCAAAAGAACGGAATAAACCGTCGTCTAATCACAGAAAATTATACAGGGGGGGATTTATTTAACTTGACACGTCGAAATATCTCGGAAAGTATGCATCGTACGAAAAAAAATGTCCGAAATACAAAGTTAATATATTCGAGTGGTCCATTCACCTGTGCTAAAATTAGCCCCTATGATTACCCCTGACCTTTGCCCTGAAAGATCGGAGGCTCGGTCTAGTGACTTTTTTCTCGTTGACCTCGGAAGACATTTCATTATGGGAAGGGGGGGTTCTAGAAATTTGGCGTCGACTACTATGGTCATTTTGCGCCTTTTACACAAGTTATATCTGTACGCAGCCCGGGACAAACACAAACATCCATGCCCACGGCTAAAGCACTGTATAAAGAAAGTATGGACAATCATTGTTGCAAGAATCCATTTTGATTCCTTTTTCATATGATGATTGCTCCTTGTTTTGAAAGTATTCTGCAGTAAATTCAAACTTATTGAATACTTCTTTTTTGACAAAAGTTAAAGGGAAATTTGCTTGAGAAGTATGAATTTTCTACAAAACAAAAAGCAATCATCATTTGAAATAGGATACAAAATGGCTGCCTACAACAATGGATTGTCCATACTTTCTCTATATAGTGCTTTACCCACGGCCAGGCGGACTCGAGAACTAGAAAGCCTACGCCCTAGCCCTCTCGGCCACCTGGCCGGCCATTTCATTATGGAAATGGTTTATTGTTGGAAAGATACAAAATAGCAACAATAAACCATCCTTAAATAAAACTTTTAAATTAAATAAATAAACTAAAAAAATCAATATAGTGGGTATCATTGAAAGTATCATGCAAATTACCTATCGCATCCTCAGTGCTAGCATGTAAATCGAATCAGTTGGCATAATGAAATTGGCGGAACGATAGCAGGAGGTTACTGATAAAAATGGACAATATGTAATTGATTGAAATTTACTTTACGTTTCAAAAAAGTGTGTTTTGTTACAATCCAAAAAACCGAATGAACTTCTTTGCCAACCCAATACTATGACCCTCCCTATTTTCCTAATCCGATACTACCCAATATTATTAACCCAATACTATAGCGACTATACATTGTCAGACAGCCCCTTCCCCGCCCTTTGAAACTTCGAATGGAATCCCCATTTATTATTGCATATTCAGATTCTACCTCATAAATTATGCAGGGTATATCTGAGACATTTTTTTCGATTGGCGATAGATATAAATTAGAATAAATTAGCGTAGGTTAACACGGGTTTTATTCTGACATTCAGCATAGGTCAACCATCGGTTTCTTCAATTAGGTTCGTTGGTTTATCAGAATTTTTGGCGTCGACTACTAAGGTCATTATTGCGCCTTTTACATAAGTTGCATCTGTACAAACACAAACATCCATGCCCTCAGCGGGATTCGAGCCCACGACTAGGTGGTCTCGAGAACTAGAAAGCCTACGCCCTACCCTCTCGGCCACCTAACCGGCTCTTCAATTAGGAACCCCCACGATTCATTCCAGAAGGAATTTGCGAAAAACAAATACCACTTCTTTATCTTGAACATTTCCTCAACTTGTGATAGATGGCGCTGCATTTGGCATAAATTTAAAGTACTGTTTAATGAGTGCTTTATGTTAATTAAATTTCGTTTTTTTTTTCAATGGGAGCCCCTAAATTACTAACTGAAACAATGAAGCAGCGGTTGGATTCTCAAAAGGCGCAATATCCAGAGTAGTTAAACATTGGAACCAACGATCCAAATATATATGTCTAAAAGGGGTAACTGTGGCGCAAAAACCATCAGTCATGAGCGAGTCCGCCGTCGTTTAAAATGGCTTCTACGCAGAAGCAGTGTACAAGAATTGCCCGATATCTAGCAGAACCATGCGCTGGGAATTGAAGCCTATACGAAAACTCCTGATTTCTGCAAGTTCATCTGCAGTTTTGTTTGGAACGTCGAGACTGAACGCGTAAGGACTAGAATGATGGTTTTTGTGGTCTGACGAATCACGATACACTTGCGGAGACTATACAAAGCAATAAATCCACACGCCTTAGCCAGACAACTCAAGAAATGGAAGTGGTGTCATGGTATGGAGTTTCTTCTGCTGGTATGAATCTGGCCCCCTGATATTCATGGGAAACAGCATGCGTCTAAAAACATCGTTGCCGAACAAGTCCACCTGCAGTGCTGGATTTTATCCTGAATGTGACGGCTTTTTCACGGAAAACAAAGCTATTGCTGTTCATCGCACGATGGTTGAGCAGTGATTTAGCGAGCCCCAGAGCCCCTTCCAGCCAATCTGGTTCTCTAATTCAGGCCAAGGAAGGGGTTCTCCCATAAATTGTTAGACACATGTTTTTAATTCATTGGTCAGTATAATGTTTCAAAAAAATTCTGCATATCCCGAATTTTGGTGCATACTGTACATCAAGTAAACAATATGTTTACTAATTTTTAAATCAAGAAAGAGAGCTGAAGCAATCAAAATGTTATCATTTGCTCGGAAGGAATTTCTTGTTCCCAATTATTGTTTTCAGAATCGAACTGGTTTCACATCGGCAAAAGTAAACCTTCAGTCATCAGTCGTTTTATGTTTCTCGGTACTTTTAAATTTTCAATCTCAGACTTCCACTTGTTCTGTGTTGCTCCATGTACACAAGGAAAATGATTACCCAAAACGTTTTCCAAGACTGCGCTATCATATAGGGAAAATGCAATCGCAGCATTCGAGGAATTCGAGAATTACAAAGGAAACTTTTCGAAGAACTAAAAAATCTTATCTGATTATTGTAAACATGTTTCTGTCTTTCATGTATGCATCCCTCAGATAACCAACTTGCTAGATTGCAACGAAAATAGATTTGAAATTCTAAGAAGAAGGTTGTTTACGATGCGATTATATTTCAGTTTATTTTTTCGCTATGAAGCACAGGAAATTGCTGAAACACTAGGTACCCCATTTACTGAGCATCAGTAATATAAAATTTTTTATTATTTTTATTTTAACTGTGCATCAGTCGAACCGAAGAGTGTAGTGCTGTGATTAAAACGCACCCTGAGTGGACCAACAGTACCAATGCGAATAAACGGAAGCAGCTGAACAATTCACCGTCTAAGTGAAGTAGATGGATGGTCACTATACATATGTCGACAAAAATACAGCAACAGAAATGGCTATAATTTGCATTGTAGTACATGAATTGGATCTCTCGTGATTGGCAAAGGGTTTATGCAACGAGTGGATGTGTTTGTTGCCTTCTCCAACGAGTGGATGTGTATATGCAACCATATAAGGTGCCAGAGTTGTGGCCTGCGATATGTTTCTTAGCATTATCTGATACCCATGAAAGGCACTCTCACTCTATTTCGTAATTTATCGATCATTGCGGATCAGATATACCTGCACATGTTGAAATACTCGACCAGCCTTTATATCACCTCGATCGCCATAATCGCTTTATAAATCCTCCATCTCGCAGTCAGCATGGTTCCAGACACTACAGTAATGGATACTAACTCGGCAGGGGAGTGTAGAGGGATGCTGGCTCTGAGTGGGCTCTCAGGTAGCTAGCAATGTATTGTGGCGCAATGACATTTGAGCCTAGCAGGGAAGTCAAGTGAATTGGTTCTACAATTCCACTCGCACTGCTCCTTGATCTATTTATCCTTCATCGAGATCAGAGGAGAACTCATGGAGATCACTTCGGCTATGCGCTTTTCCTTTTTACTATTGGTTGTACATGCTGATTAAAGATTATAAAAATGTTTGCCCTAGATCCTAACATACAGAAAATTAATTTAAAACTATGTCAGTAGATACATACGGTTTTTTGTATTATTATTATCTCAAAAAGTTTTTAAACTGCTGCTACGGTAGGAGCCGAAGCGATATAGGTGGCGCTAAATCGGTCATATTCAAAATGGCATCTATGAGAGAGAAAACTCAATGCGTTCTGAGTACCAATCATGAGTAATTTATCAATACGACGGTGCCCTGCACATTGGGCATTATCATTTCGTAAATTCCTGGATTTAACGTTTCCCAACCGATGGTTTGGAAGAGATGGTCCTACAGCATGGCCCCCGCGTCCTCCGGACATAACACCCTTAGACTTTTTCCTGTGGGGATATGTTGAGAATAAAGCGTTTGCTACACCGGTCCTCGATGTGAACATATTAAAGGCAAGAATAACTTATGCGATATTGACGGTAAACGACGACAAAATTTTTTGATTAAAAAATTGAGGCTGAGGGTTAAAAAGTGCAGACAAAAGGGGTAAAAATAGATGAAGTCAGGGCTTCCGCTACTTTCCTATACTCTCCTGAGGGGGGGGGGGTTAATTTCTTGTTTTTAGATAGGTTAGAAGTAGATTAGTAAATTATTAAAATTAAAAGAACTAAAATAAAAGTTCTGGACAGGGTTATTGTAAAAGTTTTCTTTTCATACATAAATAAATAAATAAATAAATAAATAAATAAATAAAAAATAAATAAAAATAAAAAATAAAATAAATTGAAATTGTGGAATGGTACACTCGCCCAGGCCTGCTACTTTGTCATGAAAAAATAAAAATGAAAAAAAATGAGGAAGGGGGCTTTATGGAGAGGGTTTCTAAAAAAAAATCTTTATAACTCAAAATTGGCTCACCAGAGTTCATTTACAAAAATTTTTCGTCTCTATGGCTTAACCAATATTCATTAAAAAATTACGTTAACAAACCCCCTAAATAGTATTAACGTTTTTATGAAAAAAATTTAATATTTTTTTCCCTCTTGGGAACCGTTTGGGAAGGGTGCATTAATAATTCCAAATGGCTCATGAGAGTCAAACAATTTACACTGCTTTGCAATGAAATTGCCCCACCCACAAGGAGTTATCCGAATGAGCCAAAAGTAGGTATACAGCAAGAGATACATCTGAACACACCTTTATACGTTATGGAGCCAAGACGTGCACTCGTTTGTACAGTAGGTTGTGGCACCACCTCTAGCGGCGATGCATTGTTTCAGTGTAGGTGTAGGTGATCATACAGATGGCGAATGTCATCTTGGGGTACGTCTGCCCAGACCTGGTGAACCTGCTGTGTCAGTTCATGGAGATTCCGGGGTGATCGTAAACGACGTCCCACCATGTCCCACATGGGCTCAATTGGCGATAGGTCTGGGACCTCGCGGGGCACGGCAGGCAGTTGACATCATGCAGACATGCCATGCTCATGTTTGCCGTGTGCGGTCTGGTGCTATCCTGCTGAAAGACTGCGGCGGGTATGGTGTGCAGAAAGGGCAGTAATACGGCTGCAGAATCTGTGACGTACCGTGCTGCTGTCAGGGTGCCTTGGATGGTGACTAAAGGCGTTCTGGTATCGTAGCCGATGGCACCCCAGACAATGATCCCGGGTGTTGGTCCACGATGGGGATATCGGATGCATTGTTCATTGGCACGTTCCAATGGTCTGCGCCACACCCGTCTGCGTCTGTCGTCGGTGTCCAAACAAAAGCGGGATTCGTCGCTGAAGACCACCGGGCGCCATTCCATTCGCCAGCCCACTCGTTCACGACACCATTGCAGTCGTATCGCGCGGTGCTCAAGTGTCAAAGGAAGACACAACAATGGACGCCTGGCAGACATTGTCGCGGCGTGTAACCGCCATGCTATTGTCGCTACTGACACTGGAGCAGTACCGGGAATAGTGATGTCGCGCACTTGCCGCTGGGTGATGGTTGTCCGTTAGCGCTGTTCGCAGTATCCGCCTATCGGTACGAGCTGACGTGCTTCTACGGGCCCCAGAGTCTAGTCTTCTGGCATGTGTGCCTTCCCCTCGCCATTGCCTCCAACATCGGCCTACGTCCGTGCGTCCCGAGACACATGGACAGCAATCCGTCTGGTTGACCATCCAGCCTCGGAGAGGCCAATAATCCGACCTCGTTCAAAGTCCTTTAAATGCGTGAACGGTTGTCTTTGTCGTCGTCGCGGCATTGAGACCATTGTGCGGATTACAGTATTGTACGTTCACGAGACAGCTGCTTCCTCCCTACTGCATGGAACGTCTCGCACAGGTGTCAACTGATGAGTCTATACAGGCACCCGGACATCCTCTATCAATCCAAACGGTCATATCCCGTGAGCATGCATCTAATCGTTTACTATTCGGAGGTAGACGAACCCCCCCACTAAATATGGATAAGGTCGGATAACTCCTTGTTGGTGGGGCAATTTCACTGCAAAGCAGTGTATTTAAAAAATTAGTCGTCTTTGTCAGGATTCCGTAATGTCGTATTTTATGTTTGGTTTACTGGAATGAACGCAAGAGCCATTTCTTCATTTTCAGAAAGAAAACAAAACAACAAAAAGAACGTATATTTCTAAAGAGGCTTAACGGCATAAAAAATACGCCAATATACAGTTTAAGGTTTCCTCTAACAGTGTATTACTTTAATTTGGTTCTGCTTTTTGCAGTTTCAGAGAAATTAGCTGTGCAAAATTGATCAGAGACCTACATGCATTTTTTTTCAAAATTTGAGCATATCTTCTCGATTCATGAGTTTTTAAGTCGATGTCAGAGAGAATAAATTTGAGTTCAGGAAACGAATACAAATAAATTATTGAATTTGTGCCTAGTAAGATCCATTGGAAATAGTTTTGGCGTTATGAAGCCTCATTTCCTTATTGCATTTTTTGGATTTTCGAGATTCTTATATGTTTATTGAAAATCTTAAAGCGTTAATTTTAAATACGCCGATGGGTGAAATGTTTAATTCATGCCATCTTAATTACTTCCATTTTAGTACAAAACTTTGGACAGGTTTTTCCTATACATATACAAGCTCAAACAAGCCATTTCACCTTAATTACTACAGTGTTTGTAAATCATAAATAAATTACTTTTGAAAATAAAATAAATTTTGAATGTTGTTTGGACCAATTTTTTAGTTTTGCAAGACCTAATCAAAATGTACGTGATTTTCATCTAGATAGCCTTACATTATTCATTCGAGATGGAATGCGAACGACTTCAGCGGTAAAAGCTCTATTTTTTTTCCTTAAAAAATGAAGAATTATGCTTATTGACAAACTGAACATTTTGGACATAATCTCTCTCAAATATTTGCATCGTTTGAACAACATCTCATGTCGAGAATTGAATTCGCACGTTTTAAAAATTCATAAGAGAAATGGCATAGACTTCAACTCAAATTTGCCAGTATTAAAACTTCGGCAAAGATCAAAAGCGGCAAATGTCTTCGGGAGAAACTTTGTTCTAAAATCTCACTTCGTTTAAAGGAGAATCTCGGTATGGAAGAAATTGCGTTACTTCTGGCCAAGGCAAGGAAAACACTTACATTTGCTTAAGTGTTTATCGATTGCACTGTAAAACAAATTCAAACTTCTACTTTCAAAATGAAATTAAGTGATTTTGGTTCGCATGGATTTGGAAAAATAAGATGTGAAAATAAGAATTCTGAAACGCATACAATTAGTTCATTTTAAAAATGACAATGAAAGCACCCGAACCATTTAAGAGAAATGGCTCTTTCCTAAATGATTTGCATCCTCACACCGATTCATTTGAGAAGAGTCTTAAATAAATTAGGTTTTTACAGTAACAAACGGAAATTTATGTGCAGTGTATGGACAGGATGCCTTGTCAACAAGAAAAAATCAGTTTTGGATTTCGAAATTCCGAGATGGATGACCACCTTCTGTGTACTGAAAGATACACTCGGTTAAGCTAATCTAAACCAAACATGTCATGAATTAGTCAGACAACTCACTGTGACGGAAGAAACTGTACATAACCATCTTCGCATACGGTAAAGTCTGATCAGCGAATAAAGAGCAATGCCTGACCACTTGGTCTTCCTTGCTCCAACGTCATCACAAAAAGCCACTGTGGGACCGAATGATTGCATACGATGAAAAATGGATCCTCTACAATAACATTCATCGCTCCTGCCAATGATTATAATAAGGGGATATTCTAGAAAGATCCCAAGCAGTACCTACGCACAAAGTAGTGTTGACTATTTTATGGACAACAGTTAGAATGGTGCACTTTGAAATCTTAGAGCAAACCATGACTTTGCTATAATGATATGCTCCAACGGGCTCATCAGAAACTCTTCCAAAAACAATCTGCATCGGTCAATCGCAAAGGCAGATTGTGTGGGAAACTTTGCTTCATCCTCCTTAACTGACATCTCTCCTACAGATTACCATCTTTTTAGATATCTTTGGATAATTCGAACAGCCGCTCTTCCACAACCCGAACATGAAGTGCATATCCGTCAACTCAGCGTTCGCATAACGATACGTGTTCTCCGTACAACGTCACAAGCCTTAATCAAGATGCCGACATCCGTTTCCGGTGATGTTTACACGTGGTGTTTTGAGACACTGTGTATACAAAATTGATCAGATGGGCTAATTAAAGCCAAACAAAATAGTGAAGTAGTACATGCTCATAGTAAGCGATATACCAAGAGGCCTTAACCTTCTACGTCAAAAAATATTGAAAATATGAAGGAGACAGAGGAACATGGTAAAATCAATAAGTATCTCCATTCTTTCGCTTAGTCACCATTTTTACGCGGAGATCACATACTGAGTTATACATTGATATTTTAACCTTTAGATTGAGCAATGTTCACAAATTTATTTTTTATTCACATACAAAATTCATTGCTATTAAATATGTTTAAATTTATTGGATCGACTTAGTCAGTTTAAATTTCCAGAATTTGCACATCACAGCGTTGCCAGACCTGGGTTTCTCTCCCAGAGACATCTGCTGAGAAAATAAAAACTCAGAAAAACCCAGATGACGATACCTGAACAGTATTAGAGATAGCACGTGACGAAAAAAAAAAAAGCAGAAACTGGGTTGAAAAAAACTTATTTCCAGCAATACTTCCGCTGGCAACGCTGCCACAGCATGTTTCGCTTTAAATGCTCTACCTTTAGAGATAAGTTTTAGCTTGATTATGAAATCAAGAAGATCAAACCGGTTTATGAAAAGCCTATAGAAGTATCAACTGATGACTAAGACAAAATCCCTACACATTTTCCAGCGAAGCTTTTCAAACAATTACGTTTCATGAGGTTTAATCATAGACATCTGAATCCAGCGCTTTATTTTCCATAAGTAAATTAAGTCAATCGAAAATGACATTCTGCAATTGATCTTAGAAAGCAGGAGTATCGATTTCAAGAGAGTTTTCATTTCCGTTAACATCAAACAAACATTTCACAAGGAGACCCCAAGTACTCGGACTCCGATTTTGGTAAAAAAAAAAAAAAAAAAAAAAAAAAAAAAAATTCTACGTGTGACTTTCACCAAACTAAACACCCATGCAAACTATTCGACGCACTTCTCAAAATTGTCAAGGAAAAAAACTCAAAGTTTGTTATACTTGACTACACTTTATAAATGCCCGAATTGGGGCATAGATTTTTATCGCGTTCAGGTGGTCTAGTGGTAAAACGCTAAAATTAGGTTTTGCATGTACGGGTTCAAATCCCGCCTTCAGAAAAAACTTTTAAACATGTATGGGAATGTGTAATTCATTGACTAAATATATTTCCGATTTTCCAATTTGCTACCATCATTTTTTATAAAATGCAAATAAGAATTATTATAATTAATCCTTAACTACGCCAGTGGTAATGTACTACACTAAGACGCTGATGGGATCTAATAAACCCCATAAGTATTCTTTAAAGAAAAATTTTATTAAACATTTTACAGTGCTCAAGTTTTACTGAAAACATTTTGTACACAACAATTTAGCATGTTCCTGAAGACAAACATTCTTCTTACGCTTGCCACGGCAATATTTTGAATTTCTTTCTCGTTTCCTTGGATACAGCGCACATCTCCCTGTTACTATCATTTCCAGTCCAATAGGAGCTGCTTCAGGTGGCGCAGGGCGGAATCTACTTACCAGTTCTTGTAGTTTGCGGGGCAGATAATTCAATTCTCTTTAAGCCATGTGATCCTGAACCATGTTCCTTCCCAGTGCATCCCAGATTTCTCGAATGGGGCCAGCCTATCAGTTTGTTTACGAACATCTGTGGTCCCTGCGTCATCGAATCTAAGCCACGCTGTGATGAACAGGAATCCGTTAACACTCAAAGTGGCTCTGAAAATGTCCGTTCCAGTAAAATCCGATGCAAAAAGTCCTGTAACATCTTCATTCCGGATTTAGACACTCCAGACAAATACATAGGGGACACCAAACGCACTATTGCTGGTGTATTCTTGCAATTCAAGCTCAACAAATGACGACGTCAGAGAGATTACCTGTAGAACAATAATTACTCAGTAGGGTGGCATCATCTGTGCGCAAACAAAAGCGCTGTGTCTGTCTCTAACGGATTACCGTCTGGGATCCAATTGGACTCCACGGGCCTAGTTAAGGGTTAAACATAATCTAAAATTTCCGATTTGCTAACAAGGGGAGGACCAGCTCTGTTAAGCTTGGATTTAACTGAATTTTAAATATGTTGTTACGCATACCTCCCATTACGAGGTATTATATGGCATATTAACTATGGTATTATATGGCAATATGTTGTTACGCATACCTCCCAATACCTCCCTCGTATTATATGGCATAGTAACTCATGCTAATGGACATTAGTTTACGAGATATAATTATTTACATATTCGGACAGTTTCATATTTAATTAGTTATAGTGGTCATGTGGTTAAGTAGATAGATTACAATGCTAAAGGTCCCGGGTTCAAATCCCAATTTAATTTAACTTACTTGTTTTAAACATGTTTTTCAACAAATCATATATGAAACTAATATTAATTATTAAAAACATATTTTTATAATTTATTGCATATTATATTTCATTTGAGGAAGGTAACAAATTATTTATTTTTAATAAGATAAACCTAACAGATGCACGAAAAATTCCAATTGAAGACTTGTTCAGCATGGAATTCCGAAAAAAACAAAAAAATTTTTCCAAAATCCGATAAACGGTTCACCAACAATCACATGTTGAATTTATTAGTTACCTCCCTATGCACTTCACAAAGACATTTGAATGTTCAACAAGCAAATCAAGAAATTACCAAAAATTACCATAATAACATTCACTTTCATGAGGAAAAGCAAATAAAAGGTAAATTGCCAACCAGGACAGAGCCGACGGTTAGATTTTCGCTTTCGGTTTCGCTTCGTTAGTCGTGTGATTATCAATCGAGCGACAACCACTGCAGTATAAAATTATAAAATGGAAAGTATAGCAGGTTTTAGTGAGGGAATAAAAATGTCAGTGCGGAAATTTTGATGAAGAAATTTCTATATGTATACGAGAGAAAAATATGTATATAATTAGTTTTTAATGAAATATGTTTATGAAATATAATATGCAAAAATTCTAAAAATATGTTTTTAATAATTAATATTAGTTTCATATACAGGGTGATTCAGTCAATTTCTGACCATTTCAGTACTATGATTTACTGACCCATTAATGTTTACAAACTTAGCATTTCAGTATGATATTTTAGGCAGTTCGGAGTTTTTATTCCCGTGGAAAAGTCTTGATGATATGCTCAATGTGACCACCACGATCGTTTTGAACTGCTCGCAGCCGAATGGTGAAGTTGTTCATAACTCTATCCAGGATTTCTGCATCCACAAGGGTGCAGCAGTCGACGATGCTTTGTCGCAGCTGGTCTAAGGTTCTTGGTGCTGTAGTGAACACACTGTCTTTAAGGAAAACCCCCAGAGATAAAAATCACATGGGTTTAGGTCAGGACTCGTAGGGGGCCAAAGAAAGCCACCCCCGAATCCATTTGGAAACTTGTTTGAAATGACACGATTTCCGAATTTCTGATTGAGAAAGTCTAGCACTTCATTAGTGGTGTGAGGCCTAGCCCCATCCTGTTGAAACCATTGATGTCGAAGCGTTATACGCCTCCTTCGCAGCTCGGGGATGAAGAAGGTTTCCAACATGTTAAGGTAAGCCTGTGACGTTACGGTGCCCTCAAAAAAGAACGGACCAATGATGCCTCTTTTGGAAATCGCGCACCAAGCCATAACCTGTCGTGGATGAAGAGGTGACTTATAAATCTCATGAGAGTGCTGGGAACCCCAAAAACGAACGTTGTGTTTTTAACGTCACCTGACAGATGGAAGAAGGCCTCATCTGACACCCACAGGTTGTCCACAATGTCCTGATTGGCTTCCATTTCTGCTCCAAACTCCATCGCAAATTGCTGTCGCTTCTGTCTTCCAGTGTCTGTTAACGCCTGATAAACATGGATCTTATACGGGAATAGGTGTAAATCCTTTCTCAAAATTCGCCACGTCGTGGTATACGACAGCCCTTCTTCAATGGATAGGCGGCGAACAGATTTTTTGGTAGGGGAATCAACCAACCTTGTGCGAACATTTTCGACAACTTCGGCCGTTCGAACACGAGCTTCGCTCCCGCCTTTTTTCTTGCCTTTAACACATCCAGTGGCACGAAATTGCTTGACAAAATCCATGATTGCTTGCCTGCCTGGTGCGTCTCGACACTTATACTCCTTCCGGAACTTTCTTTGCAGGTTACAGGTGGCTTTGTCTCGAAATACCATTCGACAACTTTGCATTTCTGCTCTGTTGATAAAGCGGGCGCCATTTTTCAACAATACGATTTTTATGCAGCGCCGTTGCAACAATACAAACTCCAACTATTTAGAAATTCGATATGGCGCTCATATTCTTTCAATTGTTTATCCCTAATGCACGTCATTCGAGTGAAATGGTCAGAAATTGACTGAATCACCCGGTATAACTTGTTCAAAAACATGTTTAAAGAAAACAAATTAAATGAAATTTGGAAAGGTGCAAGATTTGAACCCGGGACTTTTAGCATTGTAATCTATTCGACTTACTCCGTTACTTGATCACGATGACTACTTGGATCTCATACTGTCCGAAATTGTAAATATACATCAATAGCCCACATAACTAACTTTAAATAATTATATCTCGTAAACTAATGCCCATTAGCATGAGTTACTATGCCATATAATAGAGGGAAGGGTGCGTAACAACATGTTTAAATTTCAGTTAAATCCAAGCTTAACAGACTTGGTCCTCTCCTTGTAAGATTATTTTTACGTAAATTTAAGGTTGTTACAAGTTATATTTATTTTTTTTTAAAAAACACACGAAAGAAGTTATAATAAAAGTTGTAAAATTTATAAAAATAATTAAATGTGGATAAATAAACTTTTTTATAGTCTCATTTATCACTGTGGATCATTAATTATAACAATTCGTATATGCCTTTAAAAAAAAGGATGGTAGCAAATTGGAAAATACGGAAATATATTTAGTAAGTGAATTACACATTCGCATACATGTTAAAAAAATTACGAAGAGAAAAAAATTATAAAAAAAGGGATTTGAACCCGTACCTGCAAAATAGAATTCTAGCTTTTTTACCTATAAACTACCTGAACACGATAAAAATCTTTGGTACTGTGACATATGATGTCAGTTTTTTTTAATCTAATATTGCTGTTGCTAATAATTTATTCACTTGTTGCTTTGATTCATCTGTGTTTTAATATTTATGTATTGTTATTTTGTTAAGTATTGCAATTTCGGGGCCAACGATATAACGGGCCCCAGCCAACACCTCCTAGAGAGAGGGCCTGCGGACAAAAGGTGTATACATTGTTACATCATCATCAAGCGGCCAAATTTAGGGCTTATTATTGGTAGAAATACGATTAACAATAGCCGCTTGATGATGATGTAACAATGTATACACCTTTTGTCCGCAGGCCTTCTCTCTAGGAGGTGTTGCCCCAGCGCGGAAAAGTCACCTGACCGTTTAAGTCCGGTCAACATTCCAACCTTCATTATTTCCAACAAACGAAAAAATACTGATTGTTAAAATCCAAGATGGAAGCCAAGAAGATTACATTGTTACTCGGACTAAGATGGTCAGGTGACTTTTCCGCGCTGGGGCAACCAATGACGTATATTAAAGATAGACTCCGAATTCTATTGTTAAGAGCGGCAAAAAGTGAAGCAAATTGAGCCATGACAGTTCTGGGCAGGAGTGAGCCGTGGAGTAATTTGCTGTCTGGCTGCTTTGTTTTTGAAAGTTTTGGGCCCGAGGAATAATTAATTCCAACTCATTCCTCAAAGTTGTTCTATAAACAGACACGAAAAAGGATCAGGAATCATTTTCCACAAGCATAAATCAAAAATACGTAACTAAAATGAAAATACACAACTGAAAGACGGCCGAAACGAAATTGAAATTGAAACCATGATCGAAAAATTGTTTATAAAATATAATAAAGTATTTCAAATACAAAATAAACGAAAAGATAAACTTATCACTCCGTGATCGGCGTGTGAAAGAATTATTAATCAGCTACTCTCATGTTTAGCCATTACTTTGCATCATCTTCACTCACTTTCGGCCATGACAGTTCTGGGCATGGAGCTTCCCAATTTGCTTCAAATTACAACAATTGCTTCGGAGTCTATCTTTAATATACGTCATTGGGGGCAACGCCTCCTAAAGATAAGGCCTGAGCGCGAAAACGTCATACATTGTTACATCATCATCCAAGATACGTTTAATCGCATTACTACCAATAATAAGCCCTGAAATGCAATTAAACGTATCTTCGGATGATGATCCAACAATGTAAGACGTTTTCGCGATCAGGCCTTATCTTTAGGAGGCGTTGGCTGGGGCCCGTTATTTCGTTGGTCCCGTGCAATTTCGCAATGATTATTAAGTTGTAATGTTAAGCGTGGTTTTAGAAACGCCAACAATGAGTTCTTCTAACGAGTTAGCATTGTCGGGGAAGATGAAATTCTCCGTATTTCGGCGGACGCTGACCGTGACCACCGCGAGAGAAGGCCTCCGCAATGAAACTGAATATATTGTTGCATCACATAGATGGTGCATTGTTATTCGTATTTCTACCAATAATAAGCCCTGAATTTGCACTATCTATGATGATGTAATAATGTATTCAGTTTCATTGAGGAGGCCTTCTCTCTCGGTGGTCACGTGCTGACTCGTTGGGACAATTGTTGCGGCGGTTGGTTTTTTTTTTTTAGAATTGAAAAATAAATATTAAAAAACTTTTGATCAGGATGGTCGTGCGTTTTTTTGTCGTTGCGCAAGCAAGCTTTATTTTGAGATTAAGCCTAAACTCTCAATGGAGAAGTTGGTTCCGACAATGGATCGTTCGACAAGCCTGCTCTAATTGAGTTTTGCAGTAATTTACAATTGTGTTTAAATACGAGCAATGACCAGAATCGTTGTGAATTTTAATGATGTTGTCTTTGGTTTTTTGGTTTTTTTCCTGCATCGTGAGCGTTTCTGCTAAGATGAATCGCCGATGTTCTTTTGTCCCTTTTTGCTCTCCTGCCCCGACGTGTTTGGCAGTGAAGCCGTGCCGGTCCGTATTCCAACGAGGGAAATATCTGGCGGCGAGTTTGGTGATTTGGTGCTAAATAATTGTTTGACGGACCCCCGGAACCTTTTGAAGTTTTTATGTTGCGTTATCCGAGGCGCTACAGACAGTTTGTTCTTAGCCAACGCAGCCTATGAACCCTTGAGTGGTTTGCAGTTCAGAGGAACTGGGATCAGTCCATGCGCAAACAGAAGATTAGTCCAAAGGGAATTGTGCGAGAAGAAAATTGTAGTTTATTACTTTCCGCAAAATTAATGCTTAAAATACCCAGTAATTGATTCTGGAAGTTGGTGTAAGGTGGCGCAAGAGTCCTACCGTTGGTCGGCTTAAATTTCCTCTGTGCAGGTGTAGCGTGATTACGCAGCTCCTGTGGCTCCGCTGGTGTGTTGGTTGGCAGTCTCCTTTCGTGGGCACTGAATGCGCACTATTCAGTGGCTCGATGTCCGTTGGTGGTCTCAGCAGACACGTTGTGTTGATAACACAGTATCTGCATTAGTCCATGATGGGGACTATGAAGTGTTATTGTGCCCCCCCCCCTTCTTATTTGTATAATTAAAGGGCGCACACGACGTTTTCCTTACGTTATGGTTAACGGGCAAATGTTGTTAGAGGGAGACTGATGCAACAAACAGCCGAAGAGCGAGCACAAGGTAGAGCTAAGGGTACCTGTTGAGGACGCTGCACAAACGGGGATAAGTTGAATACGGACCTTATTAAGCCACAGGCAGAAATATATTGGATGAGAGGGTGTGTCTGCCAAGGTGGAGAAGCTTGTGAAGTAAGCTAAGCAAAAATAAATTATAACTTAGAGGGGGCCCCTATCTATGTTGATTAATAACCTATGAATATAGGTCAATGTATATATTGTTGTTGAGTGAATAAATTATGGCAACAGTGTGTTCTGCTGTGTATTGTAACCCTACGAAACCCATCGTCGTCTCATTTACAGGTCTCGAACCGTTATTGCTCTCGGGCGTGTGTGGAGGTTGCTTTTGGATACCCCAAGTTACGGAACCTCCCCACCCCCTGGAGCGTCACACTACAATTCTGGCTTTTATAAAGTGTAGGCAATTATAACAAACTTTATGAATTTTTTTCTCAGAAATTTTTGAGAAGTGCGTCGAATAGCTTTGAATGGGTGTTTAATTAGTTTAAAGCTACACGTAGAATTTTTTTATCAAAATCGGTGAGTCCGAGTACTTGTAGTCTCCTTGTCAGATGTATTTGCCTGTTTATTGTAGAGGATCACTGCAGAAATTTGTAGCTGAACAAAAGGTATGCATACGCCATCAATTTTAAGTACCGTGATACGTGCAGGCATTTTTACATAACGTCTTCCCGAATTTCATGGTCCTGCAAATTTTCATTTGAAGTCGAAGTGAGCGTTATCGGACTGCAGGGTCAATTCTTAATGGACATTTCAAAGAGGCATGGAGAGCCGTGGTTTTCTACGAGTATAAAGAAGGGCCTAAATTCAAAGGAGAACCATGAAACTTGGAAAGAAACATTCCCGGACTATTCTCTATCAAAACCATGAGTCGCAAATTGGTACCGAGAATTTGGAAGGAAGGGAAAGTCTCTGAAAGACGATCTCGACAGTGTATGTCCTCCTGATACAGTCACTCCAGAAAACGTTCGCCGTGCAGAGAACATGGTAAAGACAGACCCATTTATCACTTACTAGCAGATAAAGGAGTCTCTCCACATTGGCTAGACAGCAGTCAACACCATTTTGCGAGTAAAACGATGTGCGAGATGGATCCCTCGCGTGTTGATGTCATAGCAAAACGAGGATAGAGTCAAGTAGTGCCATGAAATGCTTGAACGAAAATCACGATACAGCATCTTAACTGTGATGAAATATGGCCCTGAGATTAAGGAACAGTCAAAGGAGTGGTTGTACAAAGGAGACTGTTCAGAGGGGGAAGCAAAATAAATAGAATTTAATGGGTGCTACTTTAAAAAAAAAAAAGAACCCCAAAACTTAAGAGTAAACGTGGCTCGTTAAAAGACTTATTTTGGTTTAAAAATTGCGATATTTATTTATAAAATACAAAAATTCTGTACAAAAGAATGTTCTATACAATATGATTTAATTGAGGAATAGGCATTGCGATCTCAATTACAAAAGAAAATATTTCTCGGAATAAAATAAAGAAATACTTAAATGTACGTTAAATATAGCAAAACACTGTAACGAGAAACATTAATCGCTACATTGAGCGAATTGAGATTAAATATAAAAAAAATTGAGACAGACCAATTTCTTATAAAGAATAAGGAAAAGAAATTTCAAATTCCCATTTAATGTCTAAAGAAAGACTGCGAAATCATAATTAATTATTAATGGGTAATAAGAATCGAAATGTGCAGCCTAGCGTCCCATATGCGCGTTATTGTTGAAATAGCATTAAAAGAAATTTCATTATTACCTTATGGGTAAACCCGCAAAACAATGCTGCTCGGTAAAAAATCATGGCTGCCGCGAGAAAGTGAGAAATTCAATAAGAAACTAAACATCGAACGGCAGGTTAGGAGTAATTTGCAGAGCATTGAAATGAAAATGATAAATGGGAGTTGAACGCCATGCTGCAGGCTAGGAAGGACGTGGAGGACCAGAAGGAGGGACGACTGGTCAAGCCAGAAGCTGGAAGTGGTCTGTCTGAAATAAAAAAACAGTAACCACGGAAAGAACAACAATAGTGGGACACACATCCTCGTGATCACGAAAATTTTTCGCGAGGGACAACTAGCTGCAGACAGTGATAATCACGTGGAGATTTTTTAATTAACATTTATTAAAACAATATAGACTCAACAATCACTGTCTGCAAAACAGTAAAAAAAAACTTAAAGAATAGAAAAAATAGAATAATTAATTACAAATAAAATTATATCTATTTTTACATGAAAAAATCTGAGTTTTCCCGAACAGAGACCCTCCGCTAAAGAAACCGCAAAGAGTTCGAAATGCTGGAAAAGTTATGTTGCTAGCTTCTCCTCTTGCATTGGTCATCTGGCAACCATTTCCCTGCAAACTGGCAAAACTGTCACTGCAGAAGAGGATGCGTGACAAAGTGTGTTTTACAGATGCTGCAAAACTGGCGAGGAAAGCACCCAAGAACTGGACTTCGAGGTTTGTAGTGCCACGAGGTAATGCTCCTGCTTATCGAGCAGTTTGGAGTGAGACGTTTTTCGCGGAGCAACATGTCTCTCGCTTGCACATCCACCTTACTCGTGGACCTGGCTATTTGTGAATTCTTCACGTTTCCTTGCGTAAAAAAATGAGCATCGTGGGGCTTGGTTTTCTTGCGATCACGCTGTCATAGCCGCATATATTGACGTCATTTCGGGTCTCTTCAAAGTCGACTGGAAAGGAGCCTTTTTTGATTGCTTTAAACGAAGAATCTGTGCCTAGCTTCCACTGGAGAGTATTTTGAAAAAGATTCAGAAAAACTTTTATTCTAAACCTTTTATGTTGTCCGTGGCTACAAGCTTCTGAGTGCCCCTTGTAGATGGCAATTAAGTTTTCTATTCACGTATCACTTACAAGGGTTGGACAAAATTTTTAAAAACCCGCATTTTGGCAGAGTCCATTTGAACTATACCTGAAACCCACACAATGATGTTTACAGACCTTTTGTTTTGTTATTGTGGCGTGGTATGTCGGACATAGGAGACTTCCAAATAAGAATGATTGTTGGTGCTCGCTTAAAAGGGCCATCCGCGACCCGAGTCGTCGAGTTAATGGTACTTCGATATCTACGGAATCCTTGATCACATCTGAATACGCAAACACCGGTAAAACATTTGCAAACAGACACAAATGTGATCGAATGATAAAGCTGGATGATAGGAGCAGAAGAACGCTTGATCGAATTGTAATCCGAAAACATAAAACTACGTCAACGGCAATGACTGATACAGAATTGAATGCAAGCTTAAATGTATTTGTGTCAGTGAAAAAAAACCGTCCGGTGTGCACTGCAAAAATATAACATGCGTCGCAGGGCTGTTAAAGCGTAGAAACAGGTGCAAAAGCATCGTCACTGGTGCAACGACACTAAAATGGACAGCGGAGCCATGGAAAATAAGATAGGCTCGGATGAGTAAACTTCACTTTGTTTCCAACTTCAGGTGTGGAGATCACCACGTGAACCGTACAACATGGGCTGCATTAAACCCACTGTTAAGCTTGTTGGAGATTTCTGTATGGCTTGAGGAGCCGTATTTTGTCTAACTCCATCCCTTGGCTCAGATAGTGATTCCCAAAGGTGATGCAATTTTCCAGAACGCCAATGCTCCATACAGCTCCACGCATCCAATCGTGGTTCGAGGAACATGACAGGGTGGGGCTATCTGGAGAACGTGATTAGGTCCAGATAGATATTAGCAGCTATATTGGTCGAAGAGTGGTTTTTAATGGTTATTAATGTTGTTTTTCGTGGTTTATATTGGTCTATTCCTTAAGGTACCTCAGCTGTATTAGCTTCAAAGGGTCCCCTTATTAACAAAGAGAATGTGATCTTTTGTTGGTATTTCAGTTGTTTTGTCCAATTCCTGTATCTCGTTTATTTCCCTGCTTTAGATAATTTCTGTCAAGAGTTTTTAAGAATATAAAATTACGACCAAATGGAACTCAGTCCATTTAAAAGTTTTGGTAAATATGTCATAAAAATGTCTAAGAAGCACTTTTTGGAAAATATTGCACACGAGGCTGCTTCGTTAAATGCAAAAATTAACAAAGTGTAGAGCAGAATGTTGGAAAGTCCATCTCCAAAAAATATCGTCCATCTTATTTACTCGTAGAAAAAAAATAAATCGATAGAAATAGGCGTGAGCAAAATACACATTCCTCGTGTTTGGTCCTATAAATTCTTACCCTCCACCGCTCCCGCCCAAAAAAAAAAAAAAACTTTTTCATTATGCATTCCACTTTCCACTACCTTCAAATGCTGTACCCTCCTGCCATTTTTTCCAGAAGGTGTTCAGGTGGTGGTGAAGGATCGTCAGCCGTTTCTTAACGTTTCCAGAGGTCGGTACCGCGAACAGAGGGAGTGACCCGCTTCATCATCTTCACCGGAGAGAGAGATACAGCTATCACCTGAACCCCCATGTATTTTTCATTCGGCGCAATGAATATGATTTCTGGATGAAAAATCGAGGCTTCCCATTCGCATTCACTCGGCAGATCAGCGTTAATATTTCATCTTAATTCTCGAGGATTTCTCACGAACCTCTCGTTCTCGGCTCCGCTTGAGCGTGCATACACCACCACCGCCACCATCTATATTTAAAAACGTTCTCCTCTTACGCGTTCGGTGCTTTAAATTTGAAAAAAAAAACTGGTAATAAAATTACACTTTCACGTTAAGAGCTCCGGCTTCAAAGGATTATGGAACCTTTCTAAATTTAATTTCAATCTTTGATGAAAAATTGCACGAATTATTCGCCGCCTTTCTACCGTGGCAGGCTTCAGCAAATGGAAAAAAGAAATTTATTAATATTATTATTATTATAATATTACAAACGTATTCAAACGTTCTTATCCTCCTCTGAGTTTTTCATTCTCGGACTTTTAAAGTAATTATACTAAATTAATTTTTCTTTTAAGTAAGCACAATCTTGTTCAACTTCGATCGTAAAAGGGAAAAAAATCGTAGACGTCTGTATTTGTTTTACGCCTGTAATAATTCCTTCAGTGCGGGCAAAAATTTATTTTTTTACTGTAATAATGAAAAACAATGTTATGTGTCCTAATTTGCATGCGTATGAGATCTAAGGTAATACCGCGCGATCCACAAAGGCCATTCACCTATTAAAAACGTCGAAGAAACAAAATTGGTATAGGAAAGGAAAGGAAAATGGTATTAAAGCCATTAAATCTTCTAGGTCAATTCTAAATTAACCCTGGAATGTCGGCAGCTCCTACAGGACCATTCTCTTCACAACAGTGTCACTTTGCAATGGGTTCCTGGACATAAAGATGTTGTCGAAAATGAGGTTGCTGATACCTTAGCTAAACAGGGTGTCAAATCTACTTTTATTGGCCCTGAACCTTTCTGCGGTATTTCCAGACAAACTGCAGTTAGGGAGATAACTATTATCTCTCATCAAGAAATGATGGAAAGGTGGGATCATACCACCGATCAAAACATGCCAGACTCATGATTAAGAGATCTTCTCTTAGTCTAACATCTGGCATTTTACAACTTAATAGAACCAAATAACGGATTATCATTGGTTTTCTTACTGGTCATGACTTACTCCGTAACATCTACATAGAATGGGAATCCTTCGGGAAGAGCCACTATGTTCGAAATACGGCCTGGCGGAAGAAACGGCCTACCACATTCTTTTTGACTGTGTCGCCCTAACACATTTTCGTCACTTCATGGTTGGTTTAACCTTTCTTGAAGATATCCACTTGGATTCCGTAAGCAGCTTGGCTTGCTTTTTAAGCCTGTCTGGCTACCTTTAGGCGTTCTAAGTTTCTTTTGGGTTCGACGCAATATTCCTTATAAGCATAAGTGCCTTTGCGGTCAACTGCCTTGGCAGTTGACTGACAACCCGCTTATAAAATAAGATAAGATAAGATAAGATAAGATAAGATAAGATAAGATAAGAT
>JAHWFO010019665.1:1385248-1424291 GCA_023313115.1 Rhysida immarginata | reverse complement strand
ATAAGATAAGATAAGATAAGATAAGATAAGATAAGATAAGATAAGATAGAAAAGGAAAAACAATCTACGAGAGGACATCAGAAAGTTATGCCAGATACGGGGTAAACATACTTTGCTATGTAAAAGTTAACAAAGCCAAAAAGCAGACTGAAAACATGCACAGACACTGCATAACAAAAACTGTTCCTGACACGCGCACTATGTACTACCAGTCGTTTAAAAAAGGCCGCCACTATCACATCGTCTACAATGGAAAGACAGCGAGCTGTTTAAAAGTATCTTTTTACAAAAAGTAAGAAACCGGCGGAAATTCATGGGAAAGTGATTAAAATTTACGGTGCCGACTTTCTGGAATACTCCTATGTGTGCAAATATGTAAAATGTTTCGGGAAGAAGAGTTAGCCTAGCCGATAAACAGCGTTCTGGGCAGCCTGCGTCAGCGGCAACACCAGTCATTATCGAGGACATAACAACACACCCAGAGAAAACCGTCGCATTTCCTTGAAAGAAGTGAGTGAAATATTTCACATATCCTATAGATCTCCATGGTATATGGTGCATCAGAAGTTTGGATACCGCAAAATCTGTTCGCGTTGGATTCCAAAACGTTTGACACCAGAATAGACCAGCTTCAGAATGGCGTCTGCACCATCTGCAGCGGTACAACCAGGAGTAATATGCGTTTCTAAATGGCACTGTCACAGGAGATGACTCTTGGGTCTTGCACTTCACGCCTGACCTAAAACTGCAAGCATAGTGTAGAAACATCCAAATTCTCTGGCTCGAAAAGGTTTCTTTTTGAGCTCGGAACATTATGCTTACAATTTTTGGGGATATGGAAGGCATCCTACTCGCAGAATTCTTGCCTCGTTGGCCAACCGTCAACTCCGCTACATACTGCGAAACTTTGAATAAACAGCGTTGTGCTATTCGGGATAAACGACCAGAAAGAGGAAACGATGTTCGACTTCTTCATGACAACGCACGCCCGCACATGGCCAACGTCGTCCAAGCAAGACTGGTCCGTTTCGATAGGAAGGTTCTGAACCACCCAGCCTACAGTCCGGACTAAGCGCCCTCGAACTACCGCCTCTTTTGTCGTATGAAGATATTTCTGGTTGGTCAGAGGTTTGAGACTGAAGAGGAACTCAAATATGCCGTGCGCCATTGGCTCTATTCACAGCCGAAGGAGTTCTATGAGCGGGGTATTCTGAAACAAGTGCAGCGTTGGGATAAATGCCAAATCGTAAAGATTCCTATGTGGAAAATTAAATAAAGACGTGTAGTTTTGGCTGGACTTAGTTGTTTACCTGTATGTTTTGTAATTTTCTTTGGAAATTAAATGGCGTTACTTTCTGATATCTCCTCGAATTTTAATGTTTTGGAAGCCAAATTCGAAGTAGGCCTAACACTGACGGCCAGGCATCAATCGTGGCACGAATGGGTGTCCAGAGATAGTTTTGGACGTAGTTATAAGCTTTTATTAACTTTGCTGTGTTAGTTTGTTTAGGTCAAATCTTGTAATCAATATTAAACCAACTTTCCGACAAGCTAGGGAGCTGCAATTTGACACACTTATGCAGAATCGATGACAATTTATGATAAAGAAAAAAATTTCAAATCGGTTCATTGGTTCGTGTTCTAATGGTACTAACTCATTACTACGAATTGATTGTTGTAACAATTGGACATTTCGTTATGGCGAGAGTAAATGTATCTATTGTTTATTGTTGCAAAATTAAGCTGTATTGTTGCCACTAAATAAGACATTATAAAAGCTTGGTTTGATAAAACCTTTTTCCTCTTAACTTGTTTATTAAAAGAGCATTGCAGTGATTTGAAGTGTGCTCGAGTTTGGGTTTCGGGGATGCGTAGAGAACGATTCATGCCTGACTACGCGGTTCCCATTGTAGATTTCGGAGGAGGCAGCGTTTGGATTGGGCCAACTTGTTTCAGTAGAAGCAAGTGTGGCTTCCTCAACTGCCAACATTGGGGGTCAAGGCTGTGTAGATCTTCCCTATATGAATTCTTTGTAGATGGAGGCATTTGTTTATAAAAATTATTGTAGACAAAATTTTAAAAATCTCAAACGCATAAAAAAACACTGAAATTTTAGATCCCCATGTCAACTCGACATCCTCGTCGTCAGAATGCATACATCAGCGGTTTCCCTTCATATTACATTTCAATGGTTGTTGGGCCGTGGGTAGCATAACAGGAAATTAAATTCCACAAATTTTTTTATATGTAAAAAACGAAGTAATCAATTCATACAGGCAAAAGGTTTAATTTCTTTCAATACTCCCTACTTTCGACTAAAAGAAAAAAAAACGTTCGAGAAACAGAGCTGGTGGTGGGTAGGAGAGTATTTTTCGAGAGACGAAAGAACTCTTCTTTAATTACTCGGGGACAATTCCTCCATTAAACAGTTCTCTTGGGAGGAGGAAAGGAGAGGTCGCCAAAAGCCGACTTTTAATGAATTTGGCGAAATTTTCCTTCAGCGATGAAAAAAAAAAAAGAAAGTCTCGTGCAATTAATTTCTGTAATCCTCAGAGCAATATTCGTCGTTGAGTCATTCTTTCCCGTCCCTTCGCCATCAGACAAAAAGAAGTCGTAACGATCATAACAATAAGAATAATCATAACGATCAGCGATAATAATAATAATAGCAACACTAATGTTTCTTCGTAAATCAAAATGGCCTTTCAAATGGATTGCTGCTATCAGGGGAAACAAATTTCTCTTCATGTTTCGAGCGTTTCATGGTGTAAAATTTTGCACATTTTTCAAAAGGCGCGTCATTTGAGCGAATTTATGAACCCAGCGAGAAAAATCTTGCGAAACAAAAAAGAATTATTATGAGGACCCCTTCAAAATAAATGCAGCACATTTTTTTTAACATAATCAGTTTTTAATTCACAGCTTTGCTCATTGTACATTGGCTGGCACAAGTTTTGCACTCCTTTGGCGCCACATTTTGCCATTCGGCTTTCAAACTGATGATTTAATTAAGTAGCAGAAAAACGGAGCTACTTATTGCTTTTACCATGTCCCCTTCATGTTTTCTACAGTTTTTGACGTAGAAGCTGAAATTCGGAAAGTACCTAACCATGGGCATGTCCTCCTTCACAACTTAGTTTACGTTTGATTAATTCACTGGGATCGGACTTACGGAGGTGAGAGTTAGAGAGGACCAACTGGTCTATATGTTATATAAACTATCTGGTCATTCGTCACGGGACACCCCATACAATTAAGTTAAAGCGGGCCCTGCACGACGTTATTATCCGCAACCCTTCGAGGAAGACTTTCCACCAATTTGCGACATGTGTCGGCGGGAATCTTGCTCCATTCTTCCTTCAAATTTCCACTGGTGTTTTTTAAGCGCATGGCCTGGCTCTCAACCGGCGCTCCAATTCGTCCCAAATGTGTTCAGTGGGGTTGAGGTCTGTACTTTGGGCTGGCCAGTCAAGTTTCCCACACTTATTTCCTCAAACCATGTGTTAATAACGTTCCTGTATGACAGGGAGCATTGTCGTGCTGAAATAGGTATGGGACATTAACAAAGTTTTCTCGCAATGTCGGTAACGCAGAATAACAATTATTGTCTAGAAGTGTTTGGTACGCTTCGGCATTCATGATTGCGGGAACTAAAACAAGAGGACCAAGACCATACCTCGACAATGCTGGAAAACCAGGAACAGACCGTAATGCGACCTCCTCCGAAATTCACTATGGGTACGGTTTTTGAGATGTCTCCGCTAACGAATGGCCATATAATGTAAGTATGTAAAGGAGTGAAATTCCTCTGGACAAGATCTACATCACTATGAAGTTTGGGCCAAAATTTCCCAGTGGGGTCGGAGTTGTGGGTGTAGCAACTGTATTTAGAACTATTAACTATATGACATCTGATATGTCATTCGATCAGAAATGACGAGAAAGGAAAGATTAAGCTCTTTTACATTTTCTAAATACTACGTTCGAGAAAATCAATTAAAAAGTGCGGATAAGAGACATAAACAAGAAGGATTTACCACCAAAGCGGATAAAGGAAGCACATTTTCATGTTACAGCATCATACATGGATACATAGAATTAACCTACATTTTAAAACACTTATATAGAGAAAGTATATAAATATGAAAACTAAATTGTAAATTACTATTTAAGTAAACTAATGTATAGAGAGGATTTAAACGAATAAACTTGAAAATCTGAAAGATTAAATTCTTTATATATTTGAACAAATAAAAGTTCTTTAATTTGTAGGCATTTCCACATAATGTTAAAGGAAATGAGCCTCAATTACGTGTAAGCATCTATTATTTTTATAAAAAATTTTTCATATTCAATTACTAAAGTGTTTTTACATTATCATCTACTATTGAAGCAAGCGATTAACTACTACCAATTAACAATATGTTTCAGAGTAATTAGTTTTAGATATTATTAAGCCTAACAGCAATATGCTCTTGATACCAATAAGCTATGGACAACAATAGGTCTAACAACTCGTAAACAGTTGGTGGATATATTACACGCCATATCTTAGCATTGAAACTTTCCAAAGGTAACATATAACACCATTAAATCACGTACTACTAAACAATTCCGACCACCATTAATTAATCGTTATAGTCACTTATGACACGTTGTTACGAGTTGTTTGATATATTACATGCTATACTTAGTATTGATAGTTCCAACGATACCATAAGGTACCATTATGACATGTCCTACTAAACCAATTCCCACTATCACTATTTACTCGTTATTTTCACTCAAGACACGTTGTTACGAGTTGTTTGATATATTACATGCCATATCTTAGCATTGAAAGTTCCAACGATACTTTATGGTAAAATATGGTACCATTAGGACACGTGCTACTAAACAATTCCCACTATCATTATTTACGTGTTATATTCATTCATGAGACATCCTTACACGTACACGTGCCACTAGACCAATATCTGCTATCACTGGTTACTCTTATATATTCGTTCATGACACATAGTGACGATTTGTTTGATATATTACATGCCGTATCTGGTTATAGGAAATTTTTGAGAGGGTATCATAATGGTACCATTAGAGGACGTACCTATTTCAGCTATCTTACGTTCGAACTTGTTCGTGCTCTGTCCCATATTAAGTACACGTGCTCTGTCCCATAAGAGTGTGAAAAAGTTAATTCGTTTTCAAGTTATCGTAATAAATATGAATAAAGCTCCCTATGAATAAAAAATTCTTTTGATTTAGAGACCAATCTCCCCTTTCAATATTCGTCAATCACGTGTATCCTGCACGCGTATAGAGCACGCGCAGAGACGAAGCTATGTGCTCAGCACGCGTTTTTCCCAATGCAAGGGTTATTCGACTCTACCAGCAATTCAATGCATTCACTATCTCTATTGCAACGCAATGCATTGTTGGAATTGTGTCTACGGACGGCTGGACAAGCCGATCACATAAGCACTTTTCTACGAAAATATGCTAATAATAGATAAAGTAAACGCTTCTGTTACTTTCCCATACCCTCCTCTGGGGAATTAATTTATTGTTAGTTGTGCATCCGTATGCAGCGCTCCAGAACATTCCAGCTCAGTCGAGTGCAATCCGGGCAGGTGATAGCAGCAGCTTGATGTCTGTTTAAGTGAATCACGCCTTTGTTGAACTAGCATCATAGCATGGAATAAGCAGTCTGGAGCCTTACCAAAAAATTTGCCGCCGCTCATATACAAGTTATGTTGCAGTCGCACACTTCGCGGAAAAAGAAGAAAAAAATAGAAATGCGGACAAACTCAGAACACTGGGTCCTATATAAATAATTTTACAAATTCGTTTTCAAAACTGGTAGTGAAAGCTTTTTCCTATCTAAGTTCGTTTTCTTATACGAAAAAAAAAAGAGAAAGAAGTGAATCCAATTAGCGCAATGTATTTGTAAAGGTGAAAATGTCATTTTATTGGCAGGGGAGATTTTGCTAATTAATGAGGAACCGAGAAACGAAAATATTTTACAAAAGCGACAAGGTTCTCGTTTCGGTTGTTGACAGTGTGACGGTTCCAGCAAACAGCGTCGAAATTAAAGTCAACACCAACAAACAGCCTGAGGGAGGTCATGATAACAAGAGACCATGAAAACACATGAGGTACGCGCAAAGGAAACATATTGAAGCCTTTCGAGAAAGTCGTCCAATCTCCGTTAAAGGAAAATTATTTCATTACATATTTATAATCAAGGCCCATTTTCCTCCAGTAGCTGATCTGTACTAAAGCTAAAGTTCCCCAAAAAAAATTCTTAAAGGTTAAAAGGTCAGAAAGAAGTCATGATAAAGTATATTCATAATTGATTTCAACAGGTAAAACAAAGCAAACAATTTTAAAGAGAATTTTCTAAAATTTTCTGTTGCAAAATTATTTTAAAGTAAAAAACGAATTTAGGTTTTATTTACGAGGGTTGTTCAATAATTTCTTGGATTGAACTTTAATTTTGTTACATTGATTATAACGTATAATGTACAGGTTAGGTTAGCTTTGATAAGGTTAGGGTAGGTTAGGTCTTGTTAGATTAGGTAAGTTAGGTTTGGTCTGGTGGTTAGGTTGGGCTAGGTACTACTTTCATTGCTTTCCCTTCAGCTGTGCGAACTGAGACTTGTTCTGCCCCTCCCCCCTGCATAAGTCATAGAGCTAACATACAGTACTTGAAACTTTCCTTTCGTCTGACCAAATCGACTTGTTAGACGTATACAATGCTATTGTGTCTGCTCTTCCTTATGGTACGGCCCGAAGACAGTTTGAAATGTTCAAAGTCGATCAATTCCCAAAGGAGCTTGAATCTGTGTGTGTCCTCTGCTGAATATCCTGTACACTCCTGGATTATAGTTATGTACTGGAAATTCAGGAGAGCCGCAAAAGGCCCCACATAGCAAATTCCTTATTAAAGTGAAGCTTTAGTCAAAATTTTTTTTTTGATATTTTATACATCTAAGTCTAAAAACACTAGTCTGCGTGGAAAAAATTCAATATCTATCTTTATTTATTAATAAACAACATTTTTAGACGAAAAATTATAGCCCATGGAGTATGCCATCTTTCTCCGAATGCGCAAAGGAACACGGGAATTATGTGACGTCAGGTTTTGGCCTGCGCAAAACAAGGCCAGCTATAGATGAGAACGCGCAGCTGTAGCAGGCGATCCAGCTTTAAGAAATAACGTGGTTTACTGCCAAGGTTATTAGAATAATAAGGTTGCGCGCTCAGGAAGGTTCCGTACGATTGGTCGAATTCAAGCAAAGCGGATGACGTCATCCAGAGGCAAGCGGCGCGTTAGGGAATGAAGCGATTCAACAGAAAACGATACGATCACGACGGTATATTGTAAACAAAAAGTATGAATTCAATTTTACATAATAATGGTCGGAAATTAATTGAATATTAAATAATGGCATTAAATGTAATTTCTGAATATTAAAATAAAACGATGAAATTATTGGAATTTTGATTTTACAGTAAATAAAGTTATATCAGGAACATATGAGGAGTCTCATTTATTCCTGTCTATATGAATAAATCTGAATCGACAGATTAAACGAAAATTGATGGAGTAAGCTTTCATCGACAAGAGAATTCTCGAATAGTCAAATTTAAAAGAAACTATAAAAATTAGATGCGTAATAAAATGAATTCATTGTTTAGGGTTATAGCAAAAGAGTCCTTGGGAAAAGAGAAGAACGAAATGCTTCCACCTCTCTTCCATTCTGGCAACACGCTATTGCACAGTTGCAAACCATTAACACAATAAAATTTCAAGTTTAATTACTCTATATTCACTTCATCACGATATAGGCAGTACGAACAACAATTTTATTCCGAAATAGCTTTCATGAGTTCCACGAAAGTACCTAATAATGCCTCAATCAAACCGAAATTCGCGATGATTCATTCGCTAATCGCGCCACTTCGCCTCTGGATGACGTCACAGCACGCCGAGATTTTTTTGAGATTGTGCGAGAAGTTGCGAGATCTGCTCTGAGCGCGCTAGTCAACCTTATTATTCTAATAACCTTGGTTTACTGCATTACTTATGGCTGTAATAATAGGTCTACGACAAACAAAACTTGCAGCTGGCATAAGTTGCAGCTAAAAAATCAACAACTGTTGAAGCAATCGTTGCATAATATTAACAGGGAAAATTGTCCAGTATATGAAATAGTCAGGATGTGTTCGCAGCATTTTACTGAATCCTGTTACGAGAGAGATTTCAAGGCAGAATTGTTAAGGGTCGCAAGAAGCGATAATAGGCCGCCGTCCTCGTCTCCTGAACGGATACCGACGGTTTTCGTTCATCGGCAACCTGAACAAACATCAAGGAGAATACTATCCAAACAGCTCCAGAAATACAAAGACCGATTTGAAGTAAGTTTAAAATTCAAAATGAAATGTCAGTATTTGTTACATTACATCGCCGAACTTGATCGCATTAGGCTTAACACGCGAATGATAAAATAGATTACTGTTAACCTTTACCCATTGGCGATATTAATTAATTTTTACAAAAACAGATTTTAAAAAACTGTAAGTAATTCTTAATATTTATAATCTAGTTAGCGTTGAATATGGTTACTGCAAAACTAAAGGCGACATAAAAACTAGAATGTAAACGGTTTCACTGATTTGGCTTCCATTTCTCCTTTCCGCTGCCTCTGCTCAACCTCGTTAAAGCTGGATCGCCTGCTACAGCTGCGCGTTCTCATCTATAGTTGGCCTTGTTTTGCGCAGGCCAAACCTGACGTCACATAATTCCTGTGTTCCTTTGCAAATTCGGGGAAAGATGGCAGCCTCCATGGGCTATAATTTTTTGTCTAAAAATGCTGTTTATTAATAAATAAAGGCAGATATTAAATTTTCTCCATGCGGACTAGTGTTTTTAGACTTAGATGTATAAAATATCAAAAAAAATTTTTTTGACTAAAGGTTCACTTTAACTATCTCCCGAAAATTGATTTTAAATGTGTTCCTCGTCCTCTCTATAACCCAGATATTGCTCCACGGGATTTTTTTTTCTTTTTCCCTGTTTGAAGGAATGTATACGTGGGAAGCATTTTCTATCATCAGAAATGATTCTGATGGACATCTGAAGAAATGGCTTTAGCAGCTCTTTGAAGACTGGCAGAAAGATTGGAACAAGCGTTTTGCATCGCTTCGGAGTTGATGGACGAAACTCCATCGAACAACTGATTCGACAATGCATCCGATTCCTTCGGCCTTAGGTTTATGGTTATAATGTACTAATTTGTTTTTTTAATTTAACTTAAATCTAAGATACATATAAATCCTAAAACTATAACTTAATGTTGGATATTAAAGAGAAATAAAAAAACTACTTTGAAAAAAAACCCATCAAAATTATGAGGGTGTATGGTTTAAAATAACAATTTATGGTCTTTTTTTTATTGAACCAGCCCTCGTGTTTTTGATATCCTTGCGTGCTTTAACTTCCATTCCAAAATCTTTAGAACAAAAAATTTGCTATTTACTATACTTCAACCAAGTCGTAGTCGTACTTTGCCATACTTCAAAGAACGAATTTCGTCAACACGAAAACCAGAACGATGATTTTGCAGAATGACCAGAGACTGCCAGTAATGGTTATTGTACTTACCTGCGAAGAAAGAAAGACAACAATTAAAATTCATTTCTAGTGTACTAGTGTACTTATAGTGTTAAGTAATATACAGGGTGTCCAAAAAGTCTGGTAACATAGCAGGTATCTCAAAGCTGACAGGTAGGCGAGATCTGATGAGTGTGTTTATAGGTATAGGGGGGTGGGGAATTTATTGCCGCACTCAAATTTGACCTTGAACCCCAAATTTTAAGGTCGTCCATTTGCTAACTCGAAAACTATTAAAGATAGAGAAAGGCGGCTCAGCGGTTGCGTGATCGCCTCTGATGCCCGAGTACGCGGGATCGAGCCCGGCCGAGGACGACGAGGATTTTTCAGAGGAAATCCTGAGATCACGCACTTCCTTCGGAAGGGAAGTAAAACCGTTGGTCCCGTGTAGTCGTTTGCCGGTTGCACGTTAAAGAACCCTTGCGAGGCAAAATTTGCGGCCCCTATAACGCCGTCCTGAAATGGCCTTAGCAGTTGAAAAGGACGTTAATAACATTGACACCCTTCCCCTTGATTTTGAGAAATTGGGCAAGAAAGAGTCACTCATGAGTGTGCTTCCCCTTCCCCTTCCCAACGGCGTGCTTCACTGCAATTCAAATGTGTTAGAAACCTCAGCCAACCTGGCCAGCTCAACCTGACATTGAGTGACTTTCTCGCCCATTTTCTCAAAATCTTTCAAGGGGAAGGGTGTGATTAAAAATTGTTTCTAGACTAATGTGGTGTTGCTCTACAGGGTAGCAATTGGAATTTTTTCTCTATCTTTAATAGTTTTCGAGTTAGCAAATGGATGACCTTAAATTTGGGGGTCAAGGTCAAATTTGAGTGTGGCCATGAATTCCCCCCCCCCCCTCCTCCCTTTTACCTATAAACCCTTCGAGCATAAAAATAGAAGGGTTTTATGCTCGAAGTATAAACCACACTCATCATATCTCGCCTACCTGGCAGCTTTGAGGTATCTGCCATGCTACCAGACTTTTTTGGACACCCTGTATTATTCATGATATATTATTTATTCTTAATTAACAAAGAAAAAAATGAAACGGTTCTATGCCTCATAGTTACAGTGAATTAAAAAAGATTTTATATAACAAATGAAAGCAGATGAGGATATCAAAATCTGAGAATTTAAATTTAGCTAATAAAAAAATAATCAACTGTAGTTCATTTAATTCTTAATTCCAAATTTACATCTATTTTATTGCTCAACCATAATGTCTTATACAACCCGCAGCTGATAAGCGCGGCGCCGACAAGTCACCTGACTTCAGTATTCTGAGCAACAATTCATCTTTCATTGTTTCCAGCAAACGAAAAAACATTGATTGTTAAAATACAAGATGGAAACATAAAACCTGATAACGGGAGGGGGGGGGGTTCTAGAAATTTTTGGCGTCGACTACTTTGATCATTTTGCGCCTTTTACGCAAGTTATATTTATTCGCAGCCCGGGACAAACACAAACATCCATGCCCACGGCGGGATTCGAACCCACAGCCAGGCGGACTTGAAAACTAGAAAGCCTACGCCCTAGCCCTCTCGGCCACCTGGCCAGCCCTGATAACGGAAACGTCATACATTGTTACATCATCATAAGAAGTTATAATTTAGGGCTTATTATTTGTAGAAATAGGATTAATAATGAGTTATGATGATGTAACAATGTATTACGTTTTAATGCGGAGGCCTTCTCTCTCGAAGGTCACGATACAACCGCAGCCGGCGAGAAAGACAGGCATGGAAGCGGAAAAGACAATGAAGGTTGGATTGTTGTTAGCACCCCAGATGGTCAAGTGACTTTTCCGCTTCCAGGCGTTGTTATCTCGTTGGCCTCGGGTACAACCCAAGGCCAGCTAGATAAACAGGCTCTGAAGCGAAAAAGCACGGTCTTCTAAAAATTACCAGTCCTGAACATGGAAAAGATAAAACACTGTTACCTCGAACTGGTGGTGCTATTACGGCAATTAGTTGAACGTCACAATCTTAGTGCTTCAAAATACATTATTGACGTCATGTTCAGGCCTGGTAGTTTCTAGGAGGCCGTGGTAAAAAATCACCTGACCATCTTAGACTAAGATGGTCAGGTGACTTTTTCGCTTCAGAGCCTGTTTATCCAACACCTCCTAAACAGAAGGCCTAATAGCGGAAACGTCATACATTGTTACATCATCATTAGTCGACCAAATTTAGGGTTTCTTATTGTTAGAAATAGGATTAACAATGGTCGAAATACGATGATGTAATAATGCATGACGTTTCAGTTGTTTGGCTTTCTTTTTAGGAGGTGTTGGTACAACCGTATTGATACAATCCAGTTATTAATGTAACGTAAGCAATTTAGTAATCGTTCCTCGACAAAACGATCCTTGCGTGGGCGTGCTCATGTCAACAATGCTTTAAAGAAAAGCAGAAAGTGACATTTTATTCATTGTTAACTCCTTGCTACGATTCGATTGTTATATCACACGCAAAATATTATCATTCTCAACGGTCGTTAATAGAGCACGTGAAGGGGTCCACGAAAAAGTCTGAAAATCTGACTTTATTGACTGCATGCCAACACCCTTACATTCTTTACTTGGGGTCAAACGAGGTTCAATAAGATATCAAACATATGCTTCTAATTCATTGGCCAGTATGTGAAGAGTTCTAATGTATGGAATCTTCTATTTCATCATTTTCTTGTTTAATTTGAGCTTATTTGTTCGACACGGTTCTAAGCTTTTCATTTCATTCAAAACTGCTTCAGGATAATAGACTTTCCATTGAAACTAATGTATCGACGGAAATTTGAAATGCTCATTCGAGCAAGGAACAATAGAATAAGAGAAGTCGTTGTGAGAAGGGCTCCACGTCGAAATATAGATTCAAATGCCTTTATTAGATTACCTTCATTAAAAGATTAATTTTCCAGCAGCTCATATGATTGATTTTTGATTAAGAAAATGCAACCAGCTCGTGTGCGAATTGCCTGATAGAAAATTATTTAAAGACTTACTCTGGCTTTCGTTAAGTGGCCTGAAAAGAGTGTGAAAAGGAAGGACGTATTGGCTTTCACCAAATCGGCCACACAAGGGAAATAAAGAAAAGGAGTGCGCCGTTGAACTAAAGAAGGAGGTGGTTTTGGGAATGTTCTCTTTCAAAACACAAGAGAGAGAGAGAGAAATGTCCGTTCACACAGATAACAATTACGTACAATTAATCGAATTGGAAAACGAAGATGGAGTTACATTTGGAAAACCGGAATTTCCGTTAATTTAAACCCATCAAATTACCAGCGACGAATCAATGTGAGATGGTTCATCCGAATGTTGTAGTCACCCTGTTTCGATTTAATTTCACCCAGAGAATGGAAGTCGAAACTCTAGATCGGGGTACCGAAGTAGAGGTAAGTCCCCCCCTCCTCCTTTTACCTCCTAATTGCATGAATTTTTAATGAGATTTATTTCCAAAAGCGTAGGCGGATGAAACGTGGAAGCGAAAAATCCAAAGCTTAACTCGGGCAAAAGAGAGAAATCTTGAGACCATCGACGCTGACGTTTCGGAGTTCTGGCGGGGTATGCACGAAAAAGCCATTCTTTTCCTGTTTGATTTCATTACTTGAGAAAAGAAGAATGATGTCAAAAGGGAAAAAAGCGGTCCTAAGCCACCTTGTGCGTAATTAACAATTGGAATGCGTCAAGATAATTTGAATCGGGCTAAGACTAAGACGAGTTAAAAATTTTTAATACATTAATTAAGAGCGGGGGTGGGTGTGTTCAAAGATTAGCATCTGATTTAAAATACACGAATAGTCATCGGATGTCAGTTTTAATCAACCTTTAAGGTTTTAACATCCTCCTAAAAACAAAACGTCGAGAGTCATTAGCGAGCGGTGAAAGTTAATTAATGGCACAGAGCTATCTAAAAAGAGAAATTTTACTTTATTCGATCCAATTTTTATTTGTAACTATACTAAACTTTCTTACAATATAACATCCCAGGCAGAAATGCAGCGAACATTGCACTGCTTTTTTTTTTTTACGGGTAATGCCCCATATGGCCACTGTAAAGGAAAGGCGTAAAAGTCATAGATTTCGATTTTAAAGCAACATATTTCAAACTAATAACTGACAAAGCAAGAGCCGATTTCACCTAAAGCGCAGACGTTTTAGAAAAATTTAGCTCTGCACTAAAAATTGTTAACTTTATGATAGAGCGACCGTTTGATAACGAATGATAATCGTAACATTTTTCAGCATTAAGTTACCATGAGACAAAACACAGTCCTTACTATCGCAATTTATTGTCCTTAGACATTAAATTGCGAATGGTATGCTAAAATGCAACTTAAGAGGAAGGAATATGGTCCGATTGTAGCAATATGAAAAGAATTTATGATTCTGATGTATTTCGCTTTTAACACCATCATCAGGAGAAATGAATAAGCAGTTTTGATATCAACCATCTCATTCAATATTTCATGCCCTAGTGTTTTGTTCACTTAAATTAGCTTTTATATTGCGCTTTTTACCTTACCTTGTATTTATTTTATAAGGTATTTTTAATTAAAAAGAAACGACTCACGGGAACATGCAAAAGTGGTCTTTAGAAAAGATTAAATAAAAAAATTACAAATTAACAACCTAATTAAAAACAGTTCTGAAACAACTGATTTCCTGCATCTCTCTATCTCTCCCTTGATTCTGATTGGTTCATTAAAGATAATAATGTGGTGCTTGTAATTGGAAACTACTTAGGATCTGATTGGCCGTTTAAGTAGTCGTTATAGACGGTTCTAGGATAATGGCCCCCTGGACCGCTCTGAATTCCCCCAACTTGCCCCGTGTTTATTTCATTATGTAGTAATTTCATTTTAAAATTTCATATTGAACGCGCCGCCCACTTTTAATTTTTTTTAACTTCCTTGTACGAAGTAAAGGAACTATTGTAACCGCGAAAAATTTCAGTTTTCAGATTTCAACGGAAATATCCATTTTGACCATTCCTGAATGAATTTTGACTAGTTTCGGCGTGAATATTCTTGAAAATGTTTTTCTAGATTATAAGTGGGCATTTTCTCAATCTGTGAGATGGGAATATCTAATTAGCGACAACTAGTGTTGTCATTTTTTTTGTGTGATTAGTAGGGTTCGGATTTTAGGTGGATGCACCTAACAAAGAAAATTGGTCAAATGCATTCAAAATACGTACAGAAACATGAAATAACCGTAAAAGAGGTGCTAAATCGAATTTTGATCGCACCTAAACAAGTAACCTCCACCTATTTAAGTGAATTTCCACTTTTCCCACCTAATCCTAAAAAAAAAATCTGTTTTATTTTTGTATTCCTCATGCATATACAAATTTCTTACACTAACTGTAAGAAAAATAAATTTTTAACAATGTTTGATGTTACACCCTCATTTTGTCTTATGTTTGCATATTTGTATTTCTTGTTTGAATGTCGCATATAGGTGGCACCACTTTCAGTGCGGTTATGGAAATAAGACCATTTTTGACTTCACTTCCGCTCACGTAGTCTTTTTAATGTAAAGATCGGAAAAATAACGTCTACTAAATTGCGTGCTCTTGCAAAAAGAATTTGCGAAAGATGGAATCGTTACAGATGAACTCGTACTGAAGTGTGACTGGTGTAGCGTAATTATTTCAGTTGATGAAAATCACCAGAAAAGCCGCATTTTTCAGCACATCCGAAGCACAGGAAAATGAACCCAGTGGATTCGACCTATCACAATCGTCAGTCATTCATTGGTACATCTTTGCAAGTGCAAGCCACAAACGCTTCAAAGCAGAAAGAATTCAACGTGGACCTGGCATCTACTTTTCTCTAGTGTGGAATACCATTGTGTAAAGTGAACAATTCTGCTATGAAACAGTTTCTTGAAAAGTATAGCAATTTAAAAGTGCCAGATGAAAGTACACTAAGGAAGAATTATATAAATCCAGTGTACTTTATTCGTAGACGATAATCCAGTCTGTTTTATTCTAGATGAAACCACTGATGCTCAGAAACGTTTTGTAGTGAACATTTTGGTGTTGCCATTAACAGGTGAGCCAATCAAACCCATGGCTATTTAATTTGCGCAACATGGAGACAACAAATGCAGCTAGCACGTGCCAAGCATTCAACAACGTCTGGCCAAACGGTATTGAATATGATAAAGTCTGGGTGGTGCTAACCGATCAAGCTTCATACATGCTGTCAGCTTTTGCTATGCTGAAAAACATGTACACGAACTTGAAGCACGTAACCTGTATTGCACGTGAAAAATAATTGTTTAGAGAGCTCATTTTAAGTGTTAATTTTATTAAAATGTTGTTTTACCTTTTAGTGTACCTGATATATGTTCTTTAATAACGATTTTATAATTTCAATCTTTTGGTATTGTAAAACTTTTTCCGCCTTCTTTTCACCTTTTTTGAGAAATTTTTTCCACTTTTCCACCCACCTTGTTTATGTAATTTTTTCCACCTAAAATCCGAACCCTAGTGATTAGCACCGCATTAGAAGAAAATATTCTTGAAAATGTGTTGATCTACTCTTTTTACGAATTTTCCTCCCTCTCGTTACGCGCACGTTCTCTACTGATAATTTCATCTAGTGGTCTTCGTTCGTAATGGAACCAGCTTTCCCCTAAAGGAGCTTTTTCGCGTGCACCTATATTTTCCAGCGCTCTTTTATGTATCTCGCATAACTCAAAAAGAATTAGCCGTAGAAAGTTGAAATTCTATATTTAGGGCTTTATAACACCTATTGTGCACCTCCCCTTTTGATGAATGGGCGGGTGCGTTGTCGTGATGGAGCAAAATGTGTATTTGTGGTGTCCACAACAGATTTTCTTACATGTCTATGGAGATTTGTTTGCGTGGAGCAGTTTGTGACGTCAGAGTTTGATTGTTTTTTCTAAGAGGGGAAAACAATGAAGTTAACAAATTGTTGCACATAAACGACTATCAAAATTCATTTCAACAATTCAGAGTTTTTAGACAACAAAGAAACAATGTAATTTAATAGGCGTACAAGGAAGTCACGTGGTGGCCATAACAGATTGTTTAATTTTATTTTTTACTTTTTAGTGCAATTTTTAAAGTAAAGGTGTGTGTGCTTAAATAATTAAAAATTAATTAATTGTTTTTTATATTTGTATTTTGTTCTTTTTAGTCTTTATCTTTTTAAAAAATATGCTACGAAACCAAAAAAAAAAAAACATGGAAACTGAAGAAGTGGCCCATCCCCTGCCTAGGGATTTTGATTAAATGAAGAAAACCTGAAGCGGTAGCCTATCTCCTACCTGTGAAATAAATTAAATGAAAACCACTTTTAATCCTTTCTAAGAATTCTCATTTTGAAAATTTATATATAGGATTGCACAATTCCTGGCAAAAAGATTTTCCGACCATACGTACATGCTCATTTTTTGCAACGTATCTTCACAATTTAATCTTTTTATTACTGTGGTCATTCGAAACAAAATTTAAATACGAGGTGTGTGCAAAAAATATCGAACCTTTGGCCGGGAAATCTAAAGTTATTCAGCTGTTTAATAATAAATTAAACAATAATGCCCTTCAAAGTATTCTCCTTGGGACTGCACACACTTCTCCCACCGCTCCCGCCATTGTTGGAAGCATCTTTGGAAGGCCTGTTTGGGAATGGCGGACAGATCTGCCGACATTTTCTGCATAATGTCTTCTCGTGAGTGAAATCGGGTTCCTTTCAGTGGAGTTTTGAGCTTGGGGACCAGTCGAAAGCCACATGGAGCCATGTCAGGGGAGTAAGGAGGCTGACAGACCAAAGGAATGCTGTGTTTGGCCTGGAACATCTGATGCGATGAATGGGCGGGTGCATTGTTGTGATGGAGTGAACAACTTCCTGTTGCCCAAAGGTAGGGTCGTTTCCAAAAGTACAGCATCACAAAGGCTACGAAGGACCGTCAGATAGTACTCTTTCTTGATGGCTTGGCCTTTCGAGAAAATCGAAAAACCGACAGGCGTGTACTACATTCACTCACTCTCACGAGCTCTGCGTACGTGACCAACTGCATACATGCGGATGAAGGCCACCTACACCTCGTCGCCAGAGGAGAAAACCCGCGGTTCATTCGTTTAGGGAGGAAAAAAAAACGATCCGATACTTTTTGTATACACCTCGTACATGTTTGAAAGAGTAATCAATCTTTGCTCTACAGAATAACATAAAAGTTTTTGTATAAACGTTTTTACGTACAGAGAAAGAAATAAAAATAAAAATAACTAGTTAGAAAATGATAAATTACGAGGGAGGATCGAAAAGTAACGCACTACAACTTAATTTCTTGATTTGTTCACGAAACTCTCATTGGTCACTCGGAATTTACGTGCAGTTTTCATTTACTTTGTAAATATCAATACATTCGTTATTCTACGTATGTCTTAATCAGTGGAGTGATCGGAGTTATGTTTATTATACTGCCCAATATGTTTTCTACGTATGATGATTGCTTATACCTTTACCAGTATGTACTGACCAAGCTTTTGAAAATCCCCACTTATTGGCAGAACTTTTTTTGAGTTTTAATTGGTGACTTCCTTGCGCAAGTTTCGTCATTTCTTTCTCGAGTTCTTGCTCATGTACGCAAAGTCCGCACAAAACATTTTTGTAGAAAGATATAAAAACATTCCAAAATCCTTAAGTGCATTCCTAAGCAATTTCCAGTCCTTACAACCTTGCACTTTAGTCACTTTCATCTCTCCTCCTCCGCAATAAAGACCCACAAAGGCGCCTTTTCACGCTTGCCGTCTGCGTGGCTCGTTCGCTTTTCGTACTTCGCAAGACTGCGCGCCTGGGCGGCCGTTGGCACGTGGAAAACGGCGTCAGCGACAATCAGCGTTTATCTCGGCAACAATTAACGAGCCAACAACTGTTCCACCGAAACACACACACACACAGACGGGCGCCTGTGGAGAGAATGGGGCCTATTGGTGGTGGGTGGGCAAGCGAGTGAAGGCGGCCCCGGCCAATTGGGCTGGCGGACGAAGCGGGGGCTTTAGTGCGCTTCGCACCCGTTTCGTGTTCTGTCCATCGGCGGTATCCCGTGGATCATGTCCTCGGCCTAATGACGCAATTGCATTCGAAACAATTGGATTATAAATGCCGTTTAACAAATGGGGCACCAACCGACTTACCTCCAACGTTCTGAAGCGACACGGAAACGCCCAACAATAAAAAGAGATTAAAAACACAACGAGATTAAAAGGAAATTAATATTCCCATTCCCGGACCCCGTTTCCTTCAGCTCATAAATGCGCCTACCACCCTATTATACTCGCTTCTGCTTGGTCTGCTGTCAGATTTTTTGTAATTGGGGTTAACCGAATTCCAACATATTTATTATCTTAAAAAAACCTGTCGGTACAAAACAGAGGGTATCGTGGTCCGTCAGACCACATAACGTTCTTCCAGTCTTCACGTATCCAGTTTGGACGTTCCAGACACCATTGTAGACGAACTTTCCTGTTATTTACAGAAAACAGACGTTTTCGATTAGGCACACGACTGCCGATTTGGTTCCGCTTTGATTCCCGGCGCAAGGTTCTCTCAGATACGGATCAGGAACGGCCTTGGTTAAAACCATTTGACAGTTGTTGCATAGTTGTTGAAGTCTCACTCATGATTGATTGTCTTTGAGCCACAGTTATCTCCTTTAGACAAAAGACCGTGGATGTATCGATCGTGGTTCCAGCTCGACAAGCACCAACAATGAGTCCTTTTTGAAGTCTCAGTTAGGACTTTCGCTTTGTCTGATCAAGGCCTATGATTAGACTCACCTAAATAACTGCACGCTTCAATCACATGACCTCAAACAATTGTGAGCATCATTCTATTAACGAAACAAATTTGGAATCATTGAGGAGACAGTTTCTTAAGATACTACTCCCCTTGATGTTTCTTCAAAGCAATTTATTTCCTCAGACAACCTCACAGCGGATGTCAAAGAAAATATTCATTATGTCAATGTTCAATATCGCTCGGCGCCACTAAGAATCATCAAACATCATCGACTGCCAGGCCATTAAAGATAAGAAGAATACATTGAGAGAGAGGACAATAATAACGTGTGCGGCACCTAGGAAATAATGGTTCTAATGTTTATTTTAATATGAAAGCAGGACGAACACGATGAACATCACATCTATCTTGGCGTCATTAAAGCTAGAGGCGCCTTTTCATCGATTTCTTTGTCCGGTGGGTGCCTGTTAAACAGCCTGGACAGACCTCGCTCAATTCTCATTACTTACATAGTACAATTGACTCCTAAAATAAGTGACCATTTTAATCAAGACTATCAGGCCATTTAAAAAGTTCTTGCATATTTCCAGCACAACAGTGCATACATGACCAGTGCATCAGAAGAAATTTGCCACATCACCTTCCCAGCACATCGAGAATGCTTGCATTTCTTTGGGGAGCCCCTGTTTGAATTGTTCCACCTGTGCAGATGTTGTTGGCACGTTTTGATGCCCTGTTGTTGAACCTTTCGATCATTTCTTGGCACTACTCGGGCTGCTTTCTGCTCTTGGATCATACAAACGAGTGATCAACCAACACCTGAGTTGCAGGTGTTCATGCAAGATTGTTTTAACCGCTGATAATCCGATGCCCAGGCTTGCGTCAATCCGGGAATAGGTTACCCGATTGTCATTCGCGATCATATCCGATAAATCACGGATATTTTCCGGCGTAACTGCATCGGCCGGCCGCCCATTACGAGGCTTGTCTTCAAGTGAGCATTTTCCCCTCTTAAACTCGCAATACCAGGACGAAATTGTGACTTTACTCGGAGCTCTGTCAGGACATTTCTAAACCTTTGGAATAATCAAAGAAAAGCAAACATGTATGCGAGCTTCAGAATCCGCCATGCGAAAACATTGCAACTTGAACTATTTGGAGAAAGTAAAACGAATTTGGTGGGATGCGTGCAGCGTTCCTGGCTATAAACTTTTAGAGTGTCCCTCGTATTTTATCGTAGTAAGAAGCAGTACGCGTAAATGGCAGTCTACAATGGTGACCACTGAAGTCAAAATTCGAGCAGTGTTGCTTTTTTATTTCAAACTGGGGCGCAATGCAACTGAGGCATTCAACCAAAATCATGTCAAGCCTATGACAGGATAGCTTGTCAACAAGAAAAGCTCGGGTTTGTTTTTCTAAATTCCGAAATGGAGATGAAGCCCTCGAAGATAACCCCCGCTCTAGGCGACAACGCGCTGTTCTTGGGGATGCATTGACAGGAAACTGCGCATAACCATATTCGCATATTGGAAAAATACAAAAAATTGGATCAACGATTCCCTACAAGTCTTTTTCGCTTCAGAACCAAAGATTTCTACTGACAGACATATGTTTCATTTGGTTGGGAGGGGGGGGGGTCGGTTCCCTCAGATTAGTCAGATCAAAATAGACCAGTAAGATCATTACAGAAATGTTACTCTATTGAAGATGTAGAAATCATTCTTTTGATGTAATAAGACCTCGAGTTAATTAAACGAGCGAGTTTCAGAGAGAACGTTCCACACTGAGCTGCAGAAGCTTCAATAGAAACACGAAAAGAGCTTACGATACTGCTAACGAGTTGGAAGTCCCCTCTATTGATTTTCCTGAAAAGAGTTCGTCTCATTCGCTTCTCACTTTCTCTCGGTCACTGCACAAAACGATCGTTTTCAGTTATTACATACCAATCCCCAGAACTGTCATCACCTTTAAGCGATGTTTATCGTCAGCATCTATAATTGAACCTTAAGAGAATGTCTTTTGTTTGTTACTTTCTCTGGAAAATATTTAACCGCCGACGCACGCACATATTTGCTGCCAGGAGCCTTCACGGATAGAAACAATTTCCTCTCGTATCCAATCAGACAACGCAAACACCAATGTTTTGAATAATCAGTTTGGCAATCACTCGAGAAAACACAAGAAAGATCGCCACCAGCGTACTTCAGTTCTAATGTAAACTTTAGTTTGTTTAAGTTTCCGGACACCTGCAACAATGATTTCATGTACGTTTGTACTGCTACCATGATTTCACAAAAACCAATGTGATATTGAATCTCTGTTTGCTTTTATTTGGACCTCTACTATCCGAGGAAGACTTCCCACCAGAATTTATTAGAGAGCTTCAGCAACTTTCTAGTTGGGCGTTCTAGCCCCTCCTGTCCATTTCATTCCGTTTCTTCAATTCCTGTTTCTCCTCTAACAATTCCTGCGTAAAGGAGCATTGTCATTTTTGTACAGGAATAACCCAATCCCAAACTGTTGTCCAATGTCGTCAGTTCAGAATTATACAAAAACTCAATGTAACTTGCTACTGGAACAAGTTGGCCCAATCCAAACCAAGCGTTCCGCCAGACCCAAGTCCACCTTTTGATTGCTACCGAGTGTGCACCGAGATTACCCACTCCATAACACATTTTCCATTGTTCCATGGTCAGTTTTAAAAGCTGTGCACCATTCTAAATGTCGCTTCCCATTGATTCTGGTGAGGTGGAGCTTAGAATGGCAGTACGGCCATACATACCTAGGATCCAGGGTTCCCGGAGAATAGTGATTGTATTGGCGATACTTGAAGTGGCATTTCGGAACTCTGCTTCCCAGCAAATGTGTCGCTGAAGAATTCCGACTGCATCATATCAAGCGTGCTAGTACTTGCCTATCGGTCTACAATGTCCTTTGGCAGTTTCCCTTTCGTTTTCCTTGAGATTTTCAATTGACAATGATTCGCTTACAGTTTAAGAGGGTATTTGCAGTACGACATCTTATAATTGTAATAATTGTACTTGTAACCTATTGAGTTGGGGGTGGCCGTGGCCTGGTTGTCTCGTCGGTTGGCTTGCCAATCGATGGAGTTCAGCAACTTCAGGCGCGGCCAGCTGCTGGTTGGGTGACGGCCTGGGCTTGAGGGCCACCGCTGGCGGGACAGCTATTTGGGGCGCGGCTGTTGGGGGACTTTGGTCTGACCCATTTGCCGATTGACCATAGCTGGTGTTCCAGCAGTTGGTGACAGCCTCTGGTTCGTTTATCCCCAGCAGCTTTTCCATCATGAAACCCCCCGTGCTTCGGAGGGCACGTTAAGCCGTCGGTCCCGACTGCTACTGTCATCTCGTAGCAGTCGTTATTAATGGGATGGCGCAAAACTCCCTCGTAGGAGTAGGTGCCGCAGATTATCGCTTGCGATAATCTACCCTCTGTACCAGATAAGATAAACCTATTGAGTTACGTAGTGCGAGCCATACTGCACCAATATGAATCTCAAGGGATGTTTCTGTTTGCAGAAAAGGGAACTTTTGAAAAACTCCACAAAAGTATAAAAAATCCAACAAAAAACTTCTATTCGCAGAAATCGATGACTAAATGCCCAGTTGTTTGTAATTCAAAGTCACTGTTCCGCGGTGCTACCATTTGGACATGGTTGCCACCATGCATTTCGAAAGTTTCCGCTTTTCGTGTTACCCTGTGTTACTTTAGACATATTATAGATATGTAAAATAGAACGTGTGGCATTGTTTTGGAGGGATGTCCGGAAACTTTTGATTACGTAGTGTATATACACTTTCTCCCTTAAGTATATACTATTAGTTGTATGCATCATCTGTATGGGCAACGTAGAACCAGTTTTTCGAAGTGCTTCACACCTAGCCTGCAGATTTTCGAAATCTGCTAAGTAGAAGCAGTTCAGCTCGGATATTGAAACTTTGAAGGCAATAATGTATAGCGACAGTGACTGAAGATATGAAGCTCATTTCAAAAAGTGATTACTCAATAGTGAATCTCATTCAGACCTCTGCACGAGAAATGTAGTTCCATAGATTCGCTATGCTGAGATTAGGTTAGGTTAAGTCAGACTCAATATGCTGCTCCGCGGCTTCCACACGGTTATTTGCAATGGTGCCGTACGTGATGAAGAAAAACTGAAGTCATTACATAGGGTTGAGGCACTTAAAATTGAACGATTCTGCCTTTCAGCTTCTCTTCGATATACCACCATTTGTTGTGTTCAATGTAATTTTCCTGTTATATACAATGGCTCAGCATTGCAGTTTCCATTGTAATAACACTTCTGCGAAACATTACAAGGTGCGTGTTGCTCAACACCTCTGGACACACTTTCCAAGCTCTTTTAAGGATCCAACGCCATAGAATTCTTTGGAAATGTACTTCCCCGTCTCTACGGATATGTACTCGATGAGCGTCTGTACCGTAGAGACTAGAATTTCTTGATGGTAAATTGGGTCTATTGCCTTCCGTTGAAAGTAGGCTTTAACGTTAATAATCGCCTTATGCAACCTGAGCTAACCAATATGCAACTGCAACTGCAACCATAAGCCATTTGGAAAACTACTTCTTACATTGGTTGGTGAAAGTGCATCCCCGTCCTTTGCCTTCTTAGCAACGTCATGAATAGCTCGCGACTTATTGGTGTCATCATCCTTCTATCATCTAGGCTGACCAACCATTGTCATCTGTCATGAGCAAGGTACCGTTCTTAAAGTTGGTGAAGTGGTCGCGTTCTGTCAGGCGAGGACTAAGAGCCTTATGCCAAACTGCAATTTCAGTAATGCGTTCAACACTTTTTAAAACATCTTCAGCTTCTTAGCCACGTGGCACTGTAGGTGGTGTTTTCTAAGGACGCATAGCTCGAACTCTCTTCACGTTGACTGTGTTACATATAGACTAGGTTCTGTTTCTGGTTCGTTTTCCGCTGCGAGCGCTGTTCAGTATTGGAAACTGTTTGTTCCTCTGAATAACATTACTGATGGTACCATTACGCACGCGCGACCTTTTCAATTGTTAGGGAATAACTGGAACCTTTGTAAGAAGGGGCGCATATTAGTACCCTTTCCAAAACGTATTCAATTGTTAACTGCCTCAACCTTCTATATCGGTTTAGCTCAACTCGATATGTGGATTAGTCAATACATGCTATGCAGTTTTTTTGGTCGTAGACCAGCGTAATTCATAGGCACGAGCATAACTAAACTTATAAAAGGGACTCATTCACGGGTGAGGGATTGATGGAGTCTTTTAAGAACTAAATACCCAAGAAAAGCATCCGAGGATAACAACAATAACAACAACAACTTAAAAGCCACGAGGGGTTTCAAAGATCATGAGTCCAATTAGAGGGAAGCATAAAAGAGAAAGCAACTTAAGGCGATAGCCAATCAAGGTTGCTGGGGTTTTTCTTCTCCGCAATCTTCGTCGAAATTATCTCATAAAATAACAGATTAAAAAATAAAAGAACAAATAAAGCTCAGCCCCCCCCCCCCCCTCAATCCTTCTAATGACAAACTGCGATATGGTACCCCTCCTTCTTTTACGTATCATCCATCTTATTACTTTTTTCCTTCTCTTTCTCTTAATTGAGGAAAAGGTGGGGGTGGGAGAGAGGAGGTAAAGAAATGAAGCCTAAAATGAATTTTACAGATTATCTCCATAGAAACGGTTACTAAGGCGACAATTTAATTCAAAAACTCAAAGCTTTTTTAAGACACCCCCACCCCCGAATCGTTATCATTACGCGAAATCTGTTTTTTCTTTCTAAAACTACCAATTCTTCTTTTTTAAATCTTTCTTCCGAGAAAATACAATTACCCGGCTCAAGCTAACAAATGTTCTTCTGCAGGATTTTATGTCGATCCTTAATGGAACCCACTGGGTCCGACCCATATAAGCCGAGATTTGGAAAAAAAGGGGAAGGCAAAAAAAAAGAGTCTCGGATTACAATGGAATCCCGTGCTCTAAGTGAATGAATGATAATTTTGATTCCCGCGTTCTACTTTCTTCTATATCGGAGGTGTATCAGGAACGGATATGAGGAAATTTATTTAAGCAGGGGACTCATTTACGAGGGTCGGTCATAAAGTTCTTACAATGGAAGAGAAGCTCGGGTTCGCGCAGCAAAGAGCGGTTACTCCTTCTCTACATGCAGTCGAGTCACATGATTATGGCCACCATAATAAAACGGATTGCAATGCGTACGACATTTGCTGAAGGATGCGCAGTAGAGGATCCATAGGGCGAGAATGGCGGGCGAGGTGGTACTAAATTTTGTTTCGATTGGAACTATGTCTGGGGATTTAGGAGGCCAATGAGGTACTAAGAGGCGATAAACCGGTAACCGGTTGGCCGCATGGCATAAAAGTAAGAGGATATGCTATTCAGGGCACGTGGAAGAGATAGTGATAATAATACGTGGTTCTACAACCAACTATCAAGATGAAATGTGGCGCTACCAACAGCAACAGTTTAGCACTAGTTTTCAAAGTGTTGGTTAAATTGTTATTCATTAAAGGAGGTCCATTACACTCACCAGCCATCGAAGACACTGCGAAGACACTCAATGTGGCGACCGACTTCCAGGGCCAACACCTCATAACGAGGTATACGCCTGAAAGGGTTCGCTCTGGCAGTGAACGAATGCCTTCACGATAAACAATGCTTTTGAGATAACTCCAAAGCCAAAAATCGGCCAAGGGGATTAAATCTGTTGAACACCACTGGGTCGCCACGTTTTCGGAAATGCAAGGTTGATGACTCTATCAACATTACGACCAATGTGTGCGTTGGTGCAGCGTTTTGTTAAAAGATGATTGCTTTAAGGCCTCCTCTTTGTTGAATCTGTGAGATGACGAACTGCTGCAACATGTCGCAATTTCGAGTTGCAGTCACTGTACGAACTTCCTCAAAAAAGTAAGGACCCAAGAGAAACGTTGCAGTAAACCCTATCCATAGAGTGAATATAAAAGGTCCTCATGAACCCAATGAGGATTTTGTGTGTCCCAAATGTGACAAATGAAAGTGGGTCTCGTCACTCCACAGGATCTTGTTAGTCCACAGATCATCCCCCTCCACAAGTGCCAGACATATCAAAGCAACAGTTTCTTCATATGCGGGCCCCGAAGTTTCATCCTTCCTTGTCGAACAACAAAGCTTCCTATTGCTACTGAACGATGAACAGTCTGTCGCAGGCCACAAGGTTTCAATGGATCTCGATGCAATGACTTCTGGCGCCGGTAGTCTCGTTGCACCGTGGTAACATTCTCATTGTTCAGATATAACAAGTTCAGCAGTAAGGCGTGGTCTGGTGGACACTATTTTCAACTTTATTTTACTTTATTTTATTTAATTTCCATACAAGATTTACCTTCTTTTATTCATTTAACTAAGTTCCTCTTCAACCACTTATGTCTGCTTATCCCCTCTAAACCTCAATTTTTTCCATTAAGCCCATATTTTTGAAACAACTTTTGACTCAGAAAAGCACGGGTTTTTTCCCGTTACCTTTACGCGCTAAAAAAACAAAGAAATAGTATGGAGGGGGAGGGGAATCTGGAAGTGCATAAGGAAAAAAAAAGAGAAAAATCCATCTGCATCCCCGTTTGTTTTCTTTAAAAAAAAAAAGGAAAAAAATAAATCTAAAGCGCATTTCGATTGGAATCACTTTGGTCGGACCCCGTAGAACTTTTTGCGTTTTCGCCACCAGGCGCCAATCGGTCGTCGGGGTCGTTTGATGGAGAAAAATGGCGACTCTTGATTTAGCGACGACGCTTTTACTATGACGGATGAGCGCGTTCCTCCTTCCTTCTCTATCGGTCTCCATTACAGTCACGACTGTCATTTGTCACCGCAAATGGCTCCGGTGGTGCCACCGCTCGTCCACTAGCGAAAACTCCGTGAAAGAGAGAACGAGAGAGAGAGAGAGAGAGAAAAGTAATCGGTCTAGAGGAAAAGTGTTTAAAACTGATAACTTCATTAGACTTAAGCCCCGAGCGCGAGAAATACTGTCGCGCCACTACAGGGTCATCGGTTTCGACACAGGCCTCGGCCACTCCGCTCGGAGAACTGGAGAGATTTCGGGGTCGGAGGTCGCGTCGAGTATGCGCTCGTTCTAAAAGGGTCACGAAAAGAAAATGCAGAAAATGGAGACAAGAGGGACACTGCCCGAGATGAGAAAAGATTTTTAAAAGGACGACGAAAACGATCTCACCAATTAGGGTATGGAGCAAAGAGAAGGCTCTCAAATGGATAGAGAGAGAGAGAGAGAGAGAGAGAGAGAAAAAGAAAGAGAGAGAAATTTTAAGTCTGTAAGTCTAGACGGATGGTATTTGAACCACTGAAACTCGCATTGATGGTCAAGCTAATGAAATTTGTAAAAGTAGCAGAAACGACGAAAAGAGATTATTATATCTAATGCCACAGGAAGTAAAGATTACATACCGGGAGCCTTCTCAAGTTATTTTCGCATTATCAAAATACCATTTGCAAACCTTACACGCACTGGTCAATGAATTAGAAACATGTGTTAAACATAAGTAAATGTAATATATAAAGTATGCAATACGATAATTTATTAAATATGGCAGCGCGTTTCGACTATTACTGCCATCAAGTGCCCTGATATGAAGAATCAAGTTCTGTAAATTCTATATTCCAGTCGGTCTGGCCGCACTTTATTAAAGGTGCGGGACATATGAAACATGAAAACGTGTCTCTTCCATCGATGATTACAGATATCATCCAAATTTCTGTGCGACCAATACAGTAGTTCCCCAGATATTGGCCAAAACCCGACTTTCCCAAATATGCTCTATCTCGCAAATGGTGAATCATAGCAAAATGAAACAAAAACAGTTTAGTACTACACAAAAAGTCAATATATTTTTGTAGTGCCCATTGTTCTATATTATGAAGGATACTTTCGAAAAATCATAACTATCAATAACTATGATGTTTGGAAAGTTGTTTGGCTCTAAGGAATTCCCAAGATTAGTTGGCGACGACTATAATTCTGTCCATTTGCGTAAAATAACGAGTAAAAAGAGCATGCCGCATTGAGAACAAATCTTACGTGATAGCGCAAAAACATTCTTCAAATTTGAAATCAGCATGTTTTTTTTCAGCAAGAAAAATCACAGAAAATTTTCTTGATAATAAAATCTTGCAACATTCCAAGAAGGAGCTTTAGCTGCGAAAAAGCGATCGTCATGTGCGCGTCAACAATCCGTAAAAGATAAACAGAAAGTAAAGATCTACTCATTCTTGACGAATCGATTGTTATAAAGACGTGCCAGTATCTTGGTATTCTTTTCGGTTAATGTTTTAGCAAGTGCAATCGACTTGAAGGGGTCCACGAAAAAGCCTAAAAAGTTGATACGGCCGAGCTAAGCTCTTGATGGTCAGATTTCTGAAAACAGAATTTGAAAAAATTAATCCGTTTTCAAGTTATCGTGCAAACGGCGGCCGGATAAATTTCCAGGCCAAGCGTACATTCTTATAAGTAGCTTTTTGCTACAGCTCCTAATAAACCATCGTAGGCCTATGTAATACTCCATTATAATAAAACTAAAGTGAGCATATCGTTTAGCGAACAAACCTTACGTGATAACGCAAAACGGTTTTAAAATTTCGCATCGGCATATTCAGATTAATATATATCAGTAAAAATTTTCTTGACAATAAAATCACCACTGACCTGTGAAATCGATATTCAATATACAGGGTGTCTCAAAACTCCACGTACAAACTTTGAATCGAGGTAGAGAGATTGCGTTGGGCCATATTCACATAAGAAAACATTACTGGAAACGGATAGGTGGCGCTATACGCCGGCGCTCCATGTCGGCACCTGAGTCTTCCTCATTAAAAGGGAGAGGGGGGGTGAACCATGAATGAAGAAAACTAAAAGCTTTTACTTTTGTCCTTCACATCACTTCCAACATGGCAGAACGAAGAGGGTGAGTTTATTTATGTTCTGCAAAAAGCTTTTTGTGAAAGTTTTATTTTTCTGCATTTTATAGAATTAAAATTTTATTTTGCAGAATTAAGAGCATTTAGCAAAATAAAGAATGTAGCTACTGTCAGTAAAACTATGCTTGTAAAATTCTTAAACGGATTTTCCAAAATAAAAAATGCAGTTTGCAAAGTTTAAAAAAAAAAAAAAAAGAAGAAGAGCTTGTTGATTTTTCAAATCCAAAAAAAGCTAAAACCGTGTTAAAATATTGGCGATTAAATGATATTTACTAAGTGGATAAAAAATAATAAGTTAGGAGGGATACTTCTCACCCAATTTTTTTATTCCCACCTTTTGATCATATTTTAAGCCCCATTTTTATCCCCCACTTTATACCCATACATATCCACTCTTTTATTCAACCATATGGAGCCAAGTTCCTTAAAAATTGGGATAGATAAGACAGGAAGGGACAGATAAATGACGGGATAAAAAGTGGGGAGAAAAAAATGTGAAGGTAATAGTGAGAGATAAAAATGATGATAAAAAGCTGGGTTGAAAGCAGAGGATAAAAAAAGAGGTAAAAATGATAAAAAATGAGGATAAAATGTTAGGGATAAAAGTGAGGGTAAAAACCAGGCAATTAAAAAATGACGTTTAAAGAAATCGAGGATATGTAGGATAAAAAAGTGGGAATAAAAAAAAGTGATTCATCTGGGTTTTTTTTACTCCCTTTTAATCGCCCATATTTGCACAGAATCTTAGCTTCTTCAATTGGATTTGAAAATTTCCACAAGCTGCATCTTAAAAAGTTCGTTACTGAATTCTAAATAATCCGATTGTCCGCATTTTTTAAGGTACGGGACATATGATATAATCGCATCCAAATTTCTGTGAGACCAATAGTTCCCGAGATAGCGATCAAAAATAGAATTTCCGAAATTTCCTGCATCTCAAAAATGGTAAGTCACAGCAAAATGTATCAAACTAGTTAAATAGTATACATAAAATCAATAATTTCTTTTTATTAACTAGTGGTCAATATTGCGACGGATAGTATCGAAAAATCATACTTATCGATTTTCAAATTTTCTATATAGGACAACCGATAATGACTTATATATGTGCTTACAGTAGACTCAATAATAAGCATAAATTTGAAAAAAAATTTCAAAATTGGACCAATCGTTACGGAGATTTAGCATATAACCCGATGATATCACCGCGACATTCACTCATATTTCTATATGGCGTTTAAATTTAACAATATAAACCCTACGAAGTATAATTCATCAACTCAACGACTGAGAATCTTATTGCTACAATGAGATGAAATAGGACATATTTCTTGGTCAAATACTACTTGTATGTGGTTTCGCAGTCTTGCAGTTTTTTACTGCATGCGACAATGCTACTATTCATCGCGCATGATTGGCTCAAAAGTGGTTCAGCGAGCTTGAAGATGTCATTTATCCTGGCCATGAAACTTAGAACGACATATTCACAAGCAAGATCTTTTTCCAACAAATTTCTGAGAATATCTGGTGAACGCCTGGTCTTCACAGACTTAGCAGTGTGTGCGCAGTAGCGGCCAAATAGTTCCTCGAAACCAAAAGTTCTCGTTAAGCGCCTTCCATAGCAATGCTTGCGGTTCTTGTAAACCTGAATCAGCCTGGTTAAAAACTTGTAATTGTTTGAAGCTCCAGTTGAAGTTCTTCTGAAGGGAGACCCAATATGTTTTTTTTTGTGTTTAGGTTGGCTCAAAGAAGAAGAAGGTTGTTGAACGCCTCCGGGAGAAGTGATTGTTGAAAGTGAAGTGAAAAGAGAGAGATTCTCCCAAAGGATTCGATTCGACAGAGATTTTTTTCCCCCCGCTCAGCTTCCTTATTTTTTCTTTTCAATGGAAAAGCCAATAGGTTTCTCCAGACCTGAGCTTCTTTTTTTCCGTCCTTCTTAGTTGTATTTGCCCCCTTTTCCTTTTTCTTTTCTTTTCTTCTCCTTCTTCTTCCCAATCCCACTATCGTGAAAGTGCTTTTCTTTTTTTTTTCTCATCCCTAACTCGTCGCCGTCATTCTCTTCTTGGTGAACTCCACCATTTCTTGTTCCTGCTCCTCCTCCTCTTTCAATTAAAAGTAAGAGAAGAAACGGAAAACAAACGAATAAAATGAAACGATTACACGAGGAAATGGAATGAGATAAAGCGAGAAACACCACTAATTACGAGGCTATTTACGTTGAAGTCGCACTTATACATGGAGGAAGGGAGGAAAATGAGAGACAAGTGAACCCATGGCCTTTAAAACCCACTCGAAACCAATCGAACATCGATTTTTTTTCCTTTGGAATAACAGCGTTCTAAACTGGCCAGTTCACGTTTTCAGAGGAATTTCAACTGAGTTAAACGTCCTATAAGGTTAATTGCTTCCGTAATTAAATGTGTAAACAAGTAAATAATTAAACCTAAAACATGTGCAAGTCGCAACTAAACTCGTGCTTCACCCATAGCCTTCTTCCGGACATGTGATTTAAAGATACAATTAATGCCGTTATTACAGAAATTGTGTTCGTATTATTCGGGATTCGTATTATCAGATAATGAAAGGAAACCCCAACAGTGCAGTATTATGAATCAAGCTTCAGACCAAATTGTTAAACATTATCGTCATTTGTTTATTTCAGATAAATACTTGGTTATTGAAGCTTGTTAATAGGTACATGAACGAATATGTGTACACTATTCACAGAACTATACAAATTGAAAATATCTCGTGGAACATCATTGCCCTGCAGGATATATGAGCTCATTTCATCTAAAATAGTCAACATAAAGGGTTGTGAATAGTGCGTATTCTGATCAGTGCACGGAAATGCTAATACGGGGTATATTTATACATTTGTAACAAATGTTGGGGGAGTGATTCCTGGGATCAAAGCAAGAAAGAAGAGCTCTTGTCTCTAATTGATTTAGACTAACTAGGGAAATTTCCGAAACATTCGAATAACTTTAGAACAAAACGTATACTAGTCATAAACATCAGGTCTATTTATAGGAAAGTGGCCATGCTTGAATAAAAGTATTCCCAGCGCCCTTAGTGTAAGCGCTGAGAATTTATGAAAACCAATTTTTGAACGAATATCAATAGAGAAAAAGTTCCAATTATAAGAATGTAGAGCACCGCCGATTTAGCAGAAATCCAGTCCTTGCATATAGAAAACAAAAGCATAAATTCGTTAAACGGTGGAGAAAAGGTCATGCATGGAACATCTTCTGGACACCGTACCTTGGAACTTTTACGTGTAAAATAAGAAACCCACGAAATCGCTTCTATTTAATACTTGCCAGAGTGGAGAATTTAATAAAATTAAACAAAATAATCACGATGCATATCAAAATTCGGTCGTTTTTCGAAATTGCGAGTCTTAAAACACCCAGATTGGAAATGATGTCTTGAATCTTAGAGAATAAGTGAATGGAATTTACATGTCTTATTCCTATGATGCAATTCGTCGTTGCTTCACCTGCACATAATCTGAAGTAATTCTGCAAATTTTTTCTATAGAACGAATGTAAAAACATCGAGAGGTTGAGCTATTGAGATTAGGTTGAACAACGAATCCATGGGGGGGGGGGATTTTCCATCTGGAAAAACAAACGCGATGATTGTTTCGTCATTTTGACTTGAATAAGAATCAAAAAAAGAGGTTGTTTCATTTCCCACTTGCGGAAAGTATGCACTTGTGTACCAATCTTTGACCAATTTTTGGTCACTTTTCTTGAACCATAAAAATATTCTCTTGGATCCTTGGACATAATGTTTTATCTTGCAAGACGACTATCATAGGCGAAAGCGGGTCTCCATCAGCACTTGAGACTGAATCAGGAATAAACAGCACTTCTCATCTATTCCGGGTTGAATTGTTTAGCTATGCGTCATCGCCAGTGCTGACTACTAATCACCTCGACTCATTTTCTCCCTTTGTTTCGAGCGTCCTGAAATGTTGAAATATTTGTGATTGTTTTGTTTAATTTTATTCAATCTTCTATTGTCGCATGTATTAAATAGGAGCGACTTCAAACGTTTGTTGTTCTACACGTGAATATTCCAGCGTACGGTGTCCAGAAGGTGTTTCATACATGAACTTTTCTCCCGCATTTTACGAGTTTTATGCTATGTTTTCTTTATGCAAAGGTTGGATTTCTACTAAATCGGTGACACTCTAGGTCTTCGTAATTGGAACTTTTTCTCTAACGATCTTGGTTCAAAAGTTAGTTTTCGTAACTTCTCTGCGCTTACACTAGGGGCGCAGGGACCACTTTTCTATAAAAGATCTGGCTTTTATGACTCTAGTACCTTTGGTTCTAAAGGTATTCGACTGTTTCGGGAATTTTCTCTACACTCTATACGAGGTCTGTTCAAAAAATACGTAGACTGACGTCATAAAACAAAATATACTTTATTCAGAAGTTACACATCTGGGTCCCCTTCAAAGTACTCTCCTCCCCGACGCACACACTTATCCCAACGGTGTTTCCACTTTTGGAAACAGTCCTGGAACGCTTCTTTTGTGATGTCCTTCAGCGCCTTCGTCGCATTTGCCTTTATGTCGGGAATCGTCTCAAATCTCCTTCCTTTCAAAGGTCTTTTGAGTTTGGGAAACAAGAAAAAGTCACAAGGAGCGAGGTCAGGTGAGTAGGGTGGGTGAGGAAGAACAGTGATCGAGTGTTTGGCCAAAAACTCTCGAGTTCTGAGGGCTGAATGGGCTGGAGCGTTGTCGTGATGAAACAACCAGTCACCTCTCGTCCACATTTCTGGCCTTTTCCACTCGTCCAGTGGCAGTTTTTCCGAGTTTAACACAAAATTTCACAGCAACTCTTTGCTCGTTCAAGTCACTCATTCTAAAAATCCGCCAAACGAAAAAAAACACACTTCACAAACAACCGCGTAGCTAATCAACCAATACTGATATTTGCAATCAAAAAACTGCCTTGTAATCAGCGGATCTGTCAGAAGATGGCGACACCAAGCGATTTTGATTGTGACCAACAGGGCCCGCGCAATTCAAACAGTCTACGTATTTTTTGAACAGACCTCGTATGGGTATTTAATGTGGCTATAAAATCATTAAATATGAACCTTGGCACGTAATTTTTTTATAATCGATATATTAATGTATATTGCTATTACCTATATTAGTTTAGGAGCGAAATTTTATTATCAGTCTGTGATGTTCCTTAATAAGAACCAATCAGAATTCGCGGGTATGGAAGAACACATTCATTTAGATTAAGAACTATTCAGAATTTTGTAAAACAATAAAGATTTTATTTTTGTTATGAAATTGAAGCAAAACAATGTATTAAGCGATAATGCATATTACCCAAACGGTTAAGAATGGGATTCGACTCTAATTTAGAAGAACACTCGGGACGAGCAGTGGGCTGGTAATACGAAAAGGGACCAATGGGATGCTCTACAATTGCTATTTCCAACTGGTGAAATTTACAATTTATATATCTTATTTATTGAGTGAAATCTTAACCCTATTGACTTTCCGTTGATTTCTTTTCGTCTTACCAGCCCATTCCTGGAGACTCCCCTCCTAAGTGTTCATCTAAAATACCTTTAAATCAGCGTGTCATATCCCCTGAAGAAGTCTAAGGCTGAAACGCGTCGACCCTATGTCGTAAAATTGTTAGTTGTTAAAAAGATCCATCCATTTATATCAATAAAATCCATGTTTCATCTTAGTGTGGAGGAGTGGAAGAAGACTTCGACTGAGGTTACTTGGGATGATACAAGATCTAATTGCTGCAAGAACTCCGGAAGAATTCGAGAAAGCAAGGCGGCAAATGTGTACATATGAATGACATAAGCGCGCAAAGCCTTCTGCGCAAGTTACAGACATCCCCAAATCCCGTGAATCGAAGCTTTAGCTATGTTGGCACCCGAAATCACTCACTGCGCAGGCAAATGCTCTCTATCTTATTTTTCCTCTGTATTTGAAGCTGTTTGAACGGAATCCAGAGGAAGTATAGCACTGTCGCTTTGTAATAGTGGACGAAACATGAATTCACACTACAGCCAGCTAGAGACTAAGTACTATTGAAAACCATGGGTTGCTCGCGGGGAATCTGCACCAAAGAAAGCGAAAGAGTGGTAATGCTCGTGGTATAATCTTCACAGACTTCTTTGGAAATGACAAAACAATTACTGGATCGTCTTAAGCAAGTTTGGTAGATCGTTAAATAAGGAAAAAATGACCACATTTCCGGAAAAAGATTTTTTCCACTATGACACCCCTCTACTCGCCAGATTTGGAAAAATTTCCAAGCATGAAGAAACGCCTGTCAGGAAAGAGATTTTCATAAAACAATGAAGTGACTGCCGAAGCACCTGCCCATTTCGGACAAATCGTATTCTACAGATGGGATCATATAGGTCGTTAGACTATGTCTGTAGATCTTAAAGGAGGCTAAGCTGAATGAAGTAACTTTTCTATTTTTGCACGGACTTATCAAACAGCCCTCATAAATCCATGAGAAAAGGTATTTACCGTGTTCCTTAATTCAGTTCAAATCAAACCAGGCAATGAGGAACGAGTTACTAATTCAGTTGAAGCCAATGAATTTTTCCTCAACTCGAGGAAAGAGAAATGCATGTCTCATCTCGAGGACGCTGTGGTTTGAGTTTAAGCACTTGAAAGCCCAGAAACCCCTTAAGCTTTATTATCCTTCTAAATGGAAGACTGTATAAATAAGTAAGCAGCTAAAGCATAAATATTTCCAAAGCTCTTAGGAAACGCATTCCCTCAAAACTTTTGGTGGAAAAGATAAACACACAAGAAAACAGAAAATCAAGTGAGAGAAAAGAATAACACCACCACCAACAACAACGACACAAAAAATGAACATTATAGCAACGCAACCAAACTTAAACAACGGAGAAGCTTTTGTGTGCTCATATTAATCGATAGAATGCTTTAAAAGGTGTCTATCGATTTCAACAAAGAGACCGTTCTATTTTAAGTTTGTCCACCTGAATACTGGTCTATTCTTAAGCTGGTTCTGCATATATGACCTTTCCAACTGTATCTCTGAAAATTTATTATATGAAGCTTCTTCAAGTATTATTCAGTACGTTACGGCGTCAATTGTTCAATGTAATCGTGGCTGTTTTTGATGTTAGAATTTGCACGCCCAACACAGAAAAAGGCGGTGAAACTGCCTTCGAGTCAAAGGAAGTAAAATTTTGGAGCCTCGTTCGAAATAAACACAATTGCCTGAGTTAAATTCCTTGACCTTATAGGTGGTTTCTTGTATGAGAGTCGGTCAAATGAAAACGATCGGAAGTCTCTGGTTGCGAGTAGTTGTAGCCCTAAATATTCAAAAAGTCAATAGAAAAAGCTAAATTATTGTAGCTACTTCGTTGAACAGATCTTTATATACTACGTTAGTGTCTCTTGATATACAAAAAGCGTTTGACACTGTAAACCATGAGCTGCTATTATTGAAACTCAAGGCCTATGGCTTTAGAGGCAATTTTTTAAAACGATTTTCGTCTTTTCTGTATGATAGATTTAGTTATGTAGCAAATAATAATAGATTGTCAAATCCTATTCATGTGAGAGTTGGCTTCCCCAAGGTTCTCCACTTTCTGCTACTTTCTTTATATTGCTTGTAAATGACCTTTTTCAAGTAGTTAAGTATGATTCTTTAATGGTTATGTATGCAGATGATACGAATTTAGTAATAAGAGCACCTTCAGTCGAGTTACTTCAAGAATATGCTAATGATAATTTAAATTTAATTTCACATTGGATGTTTAAAAATCATTTAACTCTAAATGCAGAAAAAACCGAATTTTTATTACGTTCTCTGAGAAAAATAATATTTGTAAGGATGTGCAACAATTAAGTTTGAAAATCAATGAGAAATCTATCGTGCAAAGTTCTAAATTGAAAATTTTAGGAATTTGGTTTACCGAAAATTTGAAATGGGGGTTATATATAACCGAAATAATAAAGAAGATTGCACCAATTATAGGCATAATCAGAAGAAAGAGAAATCAGTTAACTTTCAAGGGTTGTCTAAATTTATATCATGCTTTCATAAATCCGTACATTGCATATGTTAATATTTGCTGGGAAGATGCTTCAACCTCTTTTTTATATACTTTAAAGAAACTTTTAAATCGTTTTATAAGAGTTTTGTATAAATTACCAATTTTTACTTCGATTACAGATTTATATTTTAAAAATAATAATATTTTAACCTTAAAACAACTTCATGTTTTAGCTTTAACTACTCAAATGTACAAAGAAATATATTTTAAAGGTTTTAAGTTTGATAAAAATTTAGATTTTCATAGTTATAACACAAGATTTAAAAATAATTTAAGAATAGCAAAATCAAAGAAAAATATTGGCAGATTTACGATTACAAATCGTATGATTTCTACCTGGAATAAACTTCCTGTACAGTTAAAGAAGGTAGAATTTCTGCAAACTCAAAGTTCTGGTGCCATGGAGTTTCTTCTGCCGATATGGAACTGGTCTCTTGAAGGGTGCGTTCTAAAGACTACCTGAACATTGTAACCAACCAAGTACAATGCAGCATTTTTATCCATGAACGACAATGCTACTGTTCATCGCCTGCGATTGGTTTAGCAACTTCTGTAGCGCTCAGCTTTTTTTTTTCTTTGTTGTTATTGTTATCTTCTCTCTCACGTGGGTTTCTGTTTTCTTGTCACTTTTCTGTTTATCTTTCCTCCAAACTACCAAAACTTTTGAGGGAATGCGTTTATGGAGAGAAAGTCAAAAGGTGAAGTATGGTCTATACGATGTCGATCTTTTGAGAACGACTCAAGCGCATCGTATCATTTCTCCATACATACTACAGTATTGCCAACAAGATAAATGAGCTTGTTCGAGCCAGAAAACGCATCACCGAGGATGAGATCGCTTTAATGACGAATATTGGCACTGTCTATCAGTACGTGCGCATTGGGTACCGCGCTGCCTCACGCCCGAGCAGATAGGCTAGCACAAAAACATTTCGATCAGCACCATCAGAAGGGCGATGGTTTTGGGTTTTTTTTTGCAAAATATTGCAATGGATGTCACATTGACGATACAAAAGCTCAATCCGACGGTCCTGGAAGCTCAGCGCGTAGCCGTCGCGGAAAAAGTTTCGCACGTAGCCAATGCAGACAAAGTCGTGATGAAGACAAAGAGACAAAAGGACACACTTCTATTCTACTTTTGATGATCCAAAATTTTTTTTCGGACACACGCACAGACTCATATTTGCGAATTTTTTAAAATTCATTTGATAACAAGTGCATGAAAAAACTTTGAGCAAACAAACAAACATAAACCAATTCTATTTCATATTAATTCCCCCCCCCCCCGCCCTCCTTTGGATTTTTTGAAATTTTTTTTTAAATTCATGCATTGTCACCGACTTTACGTATGTATACAAAATTTCAGCAAGATTGGACTAGTGGAAGGGGTTGAAATATTGATCACAAGATTTCATCCACCAAACATGACCCTTGTAATAATAATAATAATAATAATAATAATAATAATAATAATAATAATA
>JAHWFO010019665.1:1358663-1385238 GCA_023313115.1 Rhysida immarginata | reverse complement strand
AATAATAATAATAATAATAATAATAATAATAATAATAATAATAATAAAAGGTGAATGTTTTCAAGCTTGTCTGGGCTATTCCTTAAACCCATTATTCTCTTACATAAGATTCGTCCCAGTAAATAAATGGCGCACGTGAACATAGTGTAAGTGATTTTGGACCATCTAGTGTTAAGATTTGAAAACCTTTTGTGACTAGCGAACTAATTCAAGTATGTGCGATGGAGCAGAAACTTCGTTATGGATTTAAATTCTTCAATATTTCTGCCTTCAGAGAAGCTACCATAGAAAAGGGTAAACATTTGTTCAGCAGTAAACATATTACAGACGTTTTGGAAGTTATTAATCCTTCTAGAAGAAGCAAAATTTCTGCACATTTAATGCCTCAGACAAATGTGAACAAGTGTTCATAGCAAGTGGGATTCTATTTAATTTACTTGGGGGGAGGCCATGGCCTGGTGGGCTTTCATTTCACTTAAACATATCACGAGAAATAGAACAAGTTTGTTGCTGGTAAAAGTGGAAGATGCAAACACAGCTGCCTTGATCATTTACAACAACCTTCCAGAAAAATCCAAGCCCCCACAAGAATAAATTTGTGGAAACCTTCAAATACACAACAATCAAAACATCGGAAAGGAGTGCAGACCAGTTATCCAATTGAACCCAAAGTAAAAAAGACCTGCATAGGTGATCATGCTAATGATCCATGATCTTTAAGTGCCAATGAATATCTTGACGACCATTAATTGTAGAAGTCCTAAATCTGCAATTCCTAAAGTGCAGAAGTCTAAAGAAATGCACATTATTGTGAAAGAAACATTGAAGGCCATAATCAATAAAGTTGAACATCAACTTCATTCAGAAGCGTTGAAAATATGGATATTATTTATGAAGCTCAGCATTCAGTGATCACGTTAAATTTTGGAAATGACAAATTGATAAATAATGTTTGTCAGCTGTGATTCTAATTAAACCATTCAGCCAAACAACTGTTAGGCGAGCTGGTAACCACGAAGTTACGCTCATTTCTTCTGGTTAGGTAGGTTAGGTCAGGTAGGTAGGGTAAGTTAAGTTAGGCTAGGTAGATTAGGTTAGGTAGATTAGGTCTTTTATAGACCTTGTTCCCCCTCCCCTTGTTACGGCTCTGCATGCAATATAATTACCTACTTTAGTTTCGTGCTCTTATTTTATTTTAATATTTTTTTAAGAAAATACAGTTTTAATAGAATGCCAGGGTCTTATAAGATTCTATTAAATATAAGAATTTTATATCTAAAGAAAATGATGTTGAAGATGCAAAGTTATTAAGTGGGGAAGTAAAAAAAAAAATTTAAAAAAAAAGACTGCGTTTGATAAAGATGACAAAAAATTAGAAACGTTATAAAACATTAATTTAACAAACAACATCCACATTAATATACTCGAAAAACAGTCTTTGTATTATTTAGCAGGCTCAGTAATAAGAGTAGCTCTGAGCTCAGATAAAAAAAAGATAGAGGAATCTGACAAGGGTGATTCATCGGCTGAAATTAAATCTCTAAAAAAATTTACGAAATTTAAATCATATATTAATTTTGAAACAAAAGGTAAAAATTGGCTACTTGTTATTGTTTCTGAATTTGTCTTCAAATTAATTTACGAACTTGGAAAATGAATAAGATCGCACGAGGATATCTTGCTGTCTGGTGAAAGAAATATACAAGACACTGAAAGCAATATTTCTTAATCATCTCATTGTCTGATTATCTGAATTGCCAGAACGTTTATGAGAAAATTATAAAAGTTTATTTTATGACAAGAATTTCTTCTAAATCCGGAAAAAAAATTCTCCTACATATACTGGCATGAGAAACACTGTCCAAATATTACAATTTTTAATAAAAATTTTAAGCAAATAAGTTATTATTCCATTTCATTGATGGATCATTTTTTGTCTTCCTAATATCTGTCAAAAAATAATCTACAAAAAAGATTTAATTATTATATACGTAAATCAGTGTTAATTGAATTATTAATTCATAATTTAAAAAAGAGCTAATTAGATTAATTTAATGATTGCTGTATTTTAATGATTTCCCTGAGGGAAAAATTAGCAACTAAAAATTAATGGAATGGAATGATTTTCCATTTATATGCCTTGTGTAATACTGATACTATCTAACTTTATTCTATTATAAGGCTAGGCATATCAATCTAAAAAAACAATGCATTCCATCTCTATAATTTTAATTTTTCCCTTCTTGAAATCATTAAAGTTTTAAAATTAGACATAACTCTATTTTCCATTCTATAACTTAAGTATTATATTAAGTTTATCTATCATTGACATGCTATCTGGATTTAGTTCCGTCTTATATAAACTGTAATTCGAGTCGGCATATCATAATTCCGCATGGCTTTCATATAGTGCAGCATTAGGAAGGATTAGTCGCGTTCACAACTTCTTAACTTTTTTCACTTTTCTCACTTATCTTGCTTAAGTCACTTTCAGTGACGTCATTTTCAGGAAAGCCACGGCCGTACTATATCTCCAGGCCTGACAACTGACGTCATGCTAGAGGTCGGCGAGGCAAGAGGTCGTCTGCATCTCATTTTGACGGAGGAGATAATTTTTTTAATATTACTGGAGTATTCGTTTAATTTGATTAAACATAATTTGGCATCAATTAAAGTATTTCAATGTTAAAGTATTGCCGTTGAGAAGGGGGTTCCCATGGCAACTGACCTCTAGCATGACATCATCAATCCTCAGTTGTCAGGCCTGATAGATATAGACATCCGTGGGAAAGCGAAGTTTCCAAAGTGACTTTTCTGAAAGCGAGTCAGTACCCACTTTCTTCTCTGCTTTTCTTACTTTTCTGGCTTTACAGCTACTAACTTCCGGTTTAGTGGTAGGCATATTGAATCACCACTTCGCTCGTTTCGATGATTGCCCACCGATAAAACTTGTAATTTAAAGGCGTAAGTAACGTATTTAACGTTGTAAATTTTGTTGATTATAAATTAAGGAATAATAAAACCATGTAGAACAACAAAAAAACCTTTTTCACAATCACTAAGTCAGTCACTATTTTTCAAACAATTTCAATATGTTCATCATGCTATTTATGGCTGACGATGCAAAAGTAACAAAAGCAGCAAAAGTGATCTTTTCACTTCCGGTTTCATTCACAATGAAAACCTATTTTCTTTACTTTTCAAAAGCAAGTAAAAGGATGTGAATGCGATTATTGCTTTTTGCCACAATAATGGCACCGTGACAGTTGTCCTACTCTCTTCATTTATAGTGCTCTATCTTGCACTAGATCTATTAAACATTAAATTACAATACACAAAGTCTGCGACCATAAACCTGCCGCAAGGTGATTATCCATGTCAAAGTCAACTCTGTTTACATTTAACAGAAGGCAATGGATTCAACTTGCTATCAAGAAATTCCCCGCCAGAAATTTTCTAAAATACAAATCTTATAGAGTACTTTCAATGGAAGAATTATTGTACATTTTATGTGAGGGGTTTTATGTGTATTCCATTTCCAAAAAACGACCCCATTTTCGAATATGGAAGTCAACTTTGAAATGTGCAATGGAAACCCCTATTTTTAATGGTTTTTCAGATTGTATACAACATTTGAGAAATATTTTAGTCTTGGGATTTTTTCAACTGATCCAACCGTCTAGGTGATAGAGCACTGAAAGTTTTTAGATATTTTTCACACCTAACTTAACCTAACCTAAAGCACCGTCAATCTTTGTTTTCTTTAAAATTAATGAACAATTTCTGTTTTTAGAAGTACTTCCATTGAAAGTACTCTGTCAGATTTGTCTTTTAGAAGTTGGCTATTGGTTCCCTTTAGGTGAGACACTGTATATTCACATGGATGCACCTCACGTTCTTCATTAACCTACTAACCATTTTCATCCATCCCGTTTAAGTTCTCAGATGCCTCACCCTTAGTATCTTCCGTGGCTTTCGGCTGCTTATAAGCGAACTTGGATTCCGTCAACTAACAACGCTACAGAAATATGCAAAGAAGTGTGGTGCAACATGCAATGCTTCGCTGAAATTTCTTGTTACAATGGAAACTTCGATGTCGGCTCATTGTCCATAACAGGGGACATCCCATTAAACTCAACAGATGTAGAGGAACGGTATCTTGAAGAGAAGCTGAAAGACAAACTCGTTCAATTAACTAATTTAGCCTTCTGTAAGTGAAATCTTGGAAGTGAGTTTATTTTAATTAATGTTAGCATTAATCTAAATAACTTCATTTATTTAGTAGTGTACTCTCTATTTAAGAGGAAATGCTCTACAGGTGCCTTATAGAGCACCAGCCTTTAACTGCTAAAATTTTTCTCTTCGCACCCCCTACACTGAAAGAATAGAGAACTAAGTAAAAAAAAATTCCAACTGTAACTCCAAATGCACCTAATTGTCAAAGGATGCCGTACATTATTTAGAAAGAGTGAAGACAGGAACAAGACAAGCACATCAGGAGGCGGGAAGCTTCTCTGTTGGTGTCAATTGCCCGCCCTCTCAAGTGAACGCCACCATAAGGGATTTGAAGCCCCCCCCCCCCCCCCCCCCCCGTCTCACTCTCCCTTTTACAAAAGAGCTTTTCTTCGAAAATGCTTGTTGTGACGAGAGCCTTAATCATGAGTGATGACTGTTTGCGTGACCTTGGTGGGCCCTTTGGGGGAAACCGAAAATAAGGTTCCTTTAGGCGCATGCGCACTTCAAAAACATCGAACACGTCATCCTCGACCCCCAAATTGGCAAGAGAAACAATGGTTTCTGTGACTCCTTCGTTTACAACAACAACAGTAGCACAGCAGCATTAATGGCGAGCGAAAAGTTCTCAACAAGCAAATTAATTCATAATCACTGTCGCTGTAATTAAGTTGCCATTAATTGTCGGCGCGCGCTTTACGTTTCAACAACATTGTAATCCTGCGTCCGACGAAAGAATCGTTTCGTTATTACTGCAACCCCCCCCCCCTTTTTCATTTCAGGACACTTTATCAAAACTCGGGTTCCAAAAATCCTTTGAGCACATTAGTCTCTGCGTGTAATTTGAAAAATTTCTCCTTTGATTTATGAGCCACGAAGTTGTATGCGATGGCCAGTGTTTAGTATTTTATTGGACCCCCTTTGGCCTAAATACAGAGGTATACGTCGATAAGACGTTGAAGCACTTGTAAGTCGGTGGAAGACATTCTCTTAGTTCTCTTAGCAGATTTTTTGGAATAGGATCTTGCTATCGTATATGACGTTCCAACATGTTCCAAACATTCTCTATGGGGGTTGAGATTTGGCCTCTGTGGCAACATGGTATATAACGGAAGTCATAACGGAAGTGCTACCTAAACCTGTATGGAACCAATCGTGCGCGATGAACAAGTAGCATTGTCGTCCATGAAGAAGCTGTCACATGCAGGATAAAAATAGATCAGTGCAGAATGGACTTGGTCGGGAACTTCTATGAATATCGGGGACCAGTTCCAAACAAGTAGAAGAAGCCCTTACCTTGGCAACACCAGAACCATGAACTGTGTTGACAAGGCATGCTGGCTTAAAAATAGATAAGTTTAGGTGGGTTGGTTAGGTTAGGTTATGTTAGGTCAGGTATCGTGATTCGTCAGACCACATAATTTTCTTCCAGTCTTCATATGTCCAGCCACGATATTCCTGACACCATTGTTCTTTGCAGAAACCAAAACAGGGCATGTAACTCTTTTATTAGATCCTCTTCAATATGTAAAACCCGTAATATCCCATAACCCCCAAGCTTCAACAGCACTCCAGCCAAAATCATCGAGCCTGAAATGGGGGCCTCCACATGTGCCCTGGGCAACCATAAATGAACAGTAAATATAGGTCCGTGGTTCTGCCTTGTAATTGCTTGTGAATGTCCGGTTTCTTCGTAGAAGGTCTTGCTCATAGGTGATTGTCTTAAGAGTCACAGCGACCCCATTTAGATAAAGCTGAATCAACCGTGCGAGATGAACATTAGCAATGTCGTCCATGAAAAAATCGTCATGTGCAAGATAAAAATGCAGAACGGGCTTAGTCAGTAATAATGTTCACGTAGTCCGTGGAACGCACTCGACCTTGATTATCAGGGAACCAGTTCTCTACCAGCAGAAGAAGCTCCATACCATGACAAACTTCCAGAAGCTTCAGTTGTCATGATAAAGAATGCTGGATTCATGGGGCTCCTGGCTCCTCTGGCTACCGTCGGTACAAAACAACGGGTAACGTGGTTCATTAGTCAATTACGACGTTGCAAACACTACTGTAGACGAACTCCGATTTCGATCTTCTTCAATTCTTGGCGCATGGCTCTGCCAGACATGGATCGGGAACAGTTTTGGTAAAAATAATTAGTTTCTCCGTACAAGGGTAGTCTCGCACATGATTGATTGCCTTTGAACTATAGTTACCCCTTTTAGACAAAGACTGTGGATCATTTGCTTCAAAGGTTGAATACTCTGCTGAATGTCGCACCTTTCCTTCTTTCAATCATGGCTCCAACTATACGAGCACCAAAAATGAGTCTCATTTCGAAGTCAGTCAGATGCATCTGCATGTGTCTGCATGCCGTTCACGCTTGAATCACATGGTCTCAAACTATTTTGCATACAAATTGATTAAGACAAATTTACATATGTGTCACAGTTGTTTCTAATCCACTGACCAAACCAGTTTTTACCCAGCGTCCACCTCAACCTTTCTGCCAGCGCGAGTCCATTTGAATTGATGAACGAGGCCATCGTCTGCTTCTCGACACGTGAGGACTAGAAAGCGACGTTTCCAAATGAGCTCACCATGAATCATCGCCGTTGAATTAATTATGTTCCGCAGCAGCAAACGCAACAAGAAGACTTGGCTGTCATGGCGAAAGATAACCTCCTGGCGAAAGCGGTGGATTTTCAAATCGAAAATTTGGCACTCGATCGTAAATTCCACAAAAGACTGCGGCGCAAATTAATCACGGGGCCTCTTAATGAGCCCAATTGTTGAGCGAACGGAAAAGGTTGACGACGCTCGTTTAATTGTCACGCGGAATCCGCCATTTTCGGCGGCAGCGGGGCTCGCGACTTCCAGATTACGTGAGCACAAATCTTCCTTCTGAGCCGTGATTATATCGCAAAACGGTCGACTCTAATTAATAAGGCGAAACACCCAACAATGCTATGGCAAGTCACGGCAAAATTGATACCCATTTAAAGCTCTCAACCAGGATACCCTCTTTGATGACTCTACTGTAACATCAGGGGCAGTCAAATGAAAACGATTTGTGAGGAATTGCGGACAATGAAGAGGACCTATCATGAAGCGTGCCATGGTAATCATGGTCTTCTTCGCGACATCTGGTCGTGCCTTGTCGCAGGCTGCTCTTCCATCCAAGGAAGTTAGTGGTGCAGCAGTGGAGAGCGAACATGTTAGAAAACTGGGACCTGGTGTTCGAAGAAGATGGTCAGCATGACTTTACCTGCACCTATGGTACCTCTTCAACGTCAACAATGCGCTGTGCCTCCTCATAGACAATATTCATTCGACGGTAAATGTCGGCTACCGACTGCTTTTCTGACGTCAAAAACCGAGTGACTTGCCGCTGCTTTTGCTAGAACGCTTTCATCAAGCACATTTCGAGCGTTGATTGCTGCCCAGGTCGACATTCACCAATTGTTGCGCGACCACCATCGTCCTTGATTAGGGCTACAAAGCTAAGTTCCTGCTCAAACTTCCAATATATTTCATTTGATTGACCTCGTAATAACAAACCAATCAGGGCATGTAACAAATTCTGAGGTCATGCAATATTGCTAGTAGTTTACCAAGTGTAATGTAGAGGTCATAACGAATTCAAGGACAACAATGATACTGTTCATCAAGAACGGTGGGTTCATCCAACACGAAGTTGACTTCCATCATGTATTAACCTGGCCGCCTTATAACCAAATCCATCAACCCAATAGTAGAACCTCGATAAATCGAGTTCCTCCCTAATTCAAATTTTCGTTTACCAGATTTCCTAGCTCTTTCTTGTTCCTCGTTAATCTACAATCTGCTTCACCGTCCTGATAGGAAAGGGGCTCACTTTTTTATCCTCTGGATGACTTACTTGTTTTCATCTTCTGGCTTCTTTCCTAATTCGGTGTACTTCCTTTGGTTACTTCTTGGGCGAGTATGGCAGTGAATGCATTGCTTCCGGATCACTCGATTGTGTTTTGCCCTAAGCTGTTCGAGTGTCGGTCACTAACAGACAAAAAAGTGCGCTTTTTAATTAGAACCTCTATATTTCGAAGTCTATTTTACTTAACCTCGATAAATGGAAGCCTTGAGATTCGATTTATCGAAGTTCTACTGTATTTGGACATAGATTGACACTATCATCGTCAGTAGCAACTTCCTCGGCACAGAGTACATTCTTCCGAAGGAAAAGGGAATAAAAAGACTGTCAAAGAACGTATCCCCGAGCAAGGTATTGTAAAATAGCGGAAGCTCTAAGATCAAAGTACCCTCATTTTTTTTATTTAAAATGATTTTCGTTATGATCTCTACATCTTTCGTTTCTCGTCATTTCCGAACGAATGGCATATCACATGCCATTTGTTGCAGTTAGAAAACGTTAACAATTCAATAGAGCACGCGACTCTTACCCTCACATCACGGACCCCACTGGGACAATTTGGCCCAAACTTCATTGTAAGGCAGATCTTGTGTAAAGGAATCTGCATACCGAATTTCACTCCTTTGTATCCCTATAACTCTCATCCCCGTAACTCCCATCCCAGTGGACAATCAAAACCAAACTAAATAGTGAAATAAGGCATGCTACATTCCGAATTTTCTTCTAAATCAAAACAGTAGGAATTATGAAGGGGACAGATTGACATTGTAAAACATATAATGTCATTTATTACAACAACAATGATTGCTTCCAAGACCAGAAGCAGCTGCAAATCCAGCAACGTCGAGAAGAACTACAAGAGGTGGAACTCTCTACCGAGATGGGACAACACCACCTAAAGAGAAAGCCTGAGCGCGGAAACATCATACATTGTTACATCATGATACGAAGTCATAATTTAGAACTTATTATTGGTAGGAATGCGATTAAAGATGACTTTTTATGATGATGTAACAATGTATGAAATTTTCGCACTCAGGCTTTGAGTAGAGGTGGTGTTGGATGGGATCAGCCATTCTTCTGAAATATTTTTTAATATAATTAATTGCATTTCTAATGCTTCTAAACAATTGTAATATAATTTCCATAACGTAAATAAATACAATAAATTTTAATTTACTTGATAAAGTGATTTGGAATTATTGTAGAAATATTTGTTTCTAGTCTGTGTGTCGGGGAATGTGGAGAAAATTTGAAACATTGGCGTAGCAGTTAGCAAGTCGATTTCATGCTCTTAGCATAACGTATTTTATGTACGTTATGCAAGCCAGGAAATTCATTTTTCTAAATGTATAATTTTTCTAAATTATATCAAAGCGATTTTTATTACAAAAAATAATTAAATAATTTTAAAAAATTATCTAAAATTTCGGAGAATGTTATGTGACAAAATGCAAGTTTTGCAAGTCAATATCACATAAAATGTCATTTGTTCTGTCCTCCTAAAGATAAAATATTACTATAAAAATATTACCATATCAGGACAGGCTGCTGACAAAAAATTCCGTGTTTGTTTGTTTCATAATTTATGGAAAAATTTTATTTTTGTTTCTTTTTTACCACGAAAATGGACTTTAACGCATATGCCATTTTGAAACGTAAACCACCCAAAGAAAGAAAATAAACAAATACTATATCAATTAAAAAACAGACACGTCATGATGCTCCAACAGGAATCTACTACAATCAATTCAACTGCACCTCATCTCATCTACTCCTCTTTTACCTCTACGAAGTCAAAATAAAATAAAATAAAATTTCGATCCCGTCAGTGACATAGCAAAAGGGGGTGGACGTTACCTTTTAACGGGCGGCATTTTTGGCTACTGCGTTGAAAGTATTTTTTTCCCTATATTACAGCTTTTTCACATTGCTTTCGTAATTTTTCACGAACATTTAGTACATTTTCACCAAAGATATGAAATGAGTAGATCGCTCATGAGCTGCTTTCAGGGCCACCAATGCGTCCCCATTTGAAGGCCTGTCGGCCATTGCTTTGGTTGGAAAAAACTGGCCTTCATCGTATGTTTACGTTTGAAGTCTGCGTAGACAAACACAGTAAAACTCAATGCCGATTTCTTGTCCAGTTTTAAATTGTAGTAATAGATATATTAAAGGTTCACCATTGACCTATCACAGGTGTGTTTTTATCTTTCTGCGTCTTAAAATGTTTTTCTCATGTAAAAATCCTGGTCATCTTTTATATCGTGGTTGTTGATACATAAAAGATGTCGATATTCAACCATGTTACCGTCGTTTCAGTGATACCAGAATGATTTTTTAGAGGTATTTATGAAATTATATACCGCATTTATTAAAAAGCATCTAAATTTGGGAGAGGTCGCTTAAGAAATTTCAGACTACATGCACGATGTTGGTGGGGGAGGGGGGGTGCTTTCTCAGTTGGCGACAAAGCGGATATATAGTAATGGCGCTTTGGCTGGCGATGTTGTTCTGCCAACCACAGTAATGGCGCCAACACTAACAATAGAGATTAGTTCCATGTTATTACACTGCAGGCGCCATTACTAAGGCAGTCTGAACATCGCCCAGCCAAAGCGCCATTACTGTATATCCGCTTTGTCGCCAGCTGAGAAAGCACCTCCCCCCCACCAACATCGAGCTTGTAGTCTGAAATTTCTTATGCGATCTCCCAAATTTAGAAGGTTTTTAATAAATGCGGTATATAATTTCATAAATACCTCTAAAAAATCATTCTGGTATCACTGAAACGACGATAACAACGTTGGATACATCTAATCAACCAATCACGATATGAAAGACCAGGATTTTTACATGAGAAAAACATTCTAAGACGCAGAAAATAAAAATCCACCTGTGAAAGGTCAGTGGTGAACCTTTAATATATCTTTTATTACAATTTAAAGCTGAACAAGAAATCGGCATTGAGTTTTGGTGTGTTTATCTACACGTAAAGAGCGATGAAAGCCATTTTTTGACTACCAAAGCAATGGCCGCCAGGCCTTCAAATGGGGACACGATGGTGGCACTGAAAGCAGCTCATGAGCGATCTACTCATTTCATATAGTTGATTTTCACAAACATTTAGTACTTTTTCACGAACATTTCGTACTTTTTCACAAACATTTAGTACGATTTCACAAATATTTAATTTATATTTATAATAAACGGTCTAAATTTACAGAACAATTACAGACATTGATCAATTACAGACAATCATTCACTCGTGAATCAGAGGCCAGAAAATGTAACTGGTGAGAAACTTTGACGTCATTTTAACGTGGTCGAAAACGCAGCTGCAGTTAGTGCTCCTATGCCTAGCCGTTTAGTGCTAACCAGAAGAGAAAGCAACCTTGTCTGAGTCCCACCTTGTCTCTGGTCCTAACCGAGAAAAAGACGGTGTAAAATGTTAGAAATTCTCGCTAACTCTTCTCACCGGTGAGGGTTTTAGACCTCAGCCAGAGAATTTTCCGTTTAACACGAGAGAATTCGAGGTTTTGATCGCGTCGAGAACTCGTCGGCCTCGTCAACAGGCTATCTATGGCTAAGGTCAAAAAACCCTCACCGGTGAGAGAATGATGACGTAATTTCTCACTGGGCTAACCGTCTTTTTCTCGGTGAGGACGGTGGTGAGACTAACCGGTTAGGCATAGCAGCACTAACTGGCGTTTCTGACCGCGTTAAAATGACGTCACAGTTTTCTCACCGGGATTTCTGACCCACCAAACGCTAACTCGTCTCACCGGTGAGAGTTTTTGACCTTAGCCTAGATGAGATGGCTTCCAGTAAATTATGACGTAATCACGAAAGAAGATGTGACGCAGCCATCGAGATTTAATACTAACGGATTAGATTTAATTTGTATTAGACTTCGATGGAAGCAGCAAACGACTGATAGTCGAAGTAGAAAACTGAAAAGATACGGGAAAAATATGCAAGCAAATACTGAAGAAACTTTTTTTAGGTATGTTTATGGCTGCATCTATTAACCAATCAGAAGCGCAGACACAAAATACAGCCGTAAAAGTTTCGTGTAAGCGCTTCTGATTGGCTAATGGGTCCAGCGATAATGTAAAATTTGCTTCATTACTTGTTTACTTATGTAAATGCATAAAAAAATTGATCATTGCCTATAATTGTTCTGTAAATTTAGACCCTGTATTATAAATATGAATTAAATGTTTATGAAATCGTACTAAATGTTTGTGAAAAAGTACGAAATGTTTGTGAAAATGTACTAAATGTTCGTGAAAAAGTACGAAAGCAATGTGAAAAAGCTGTAACATTTCACTATAGAATTGTCCATTTTACAGTTTTGTTTTGATGTTTATTATTTTGTTGCTCGAGGGGGATGGAGGCGGCAAATGAAGGAGCTCCCGGGCCTCTAGTTTTCCATGCCCTCAGCAGGATTCGAACCCGCGATTTGCTATTTTAGAGAACGACAAGACCTGCGCCTTAGCACTCTCGGTCACCTAGAATGACATCTCAGACATGCTGATTTCTAACTGCCAACAAAAAAATTCTATTTCATTATTATTTAAAAAGATCACCCTAGTAATATAACATTATGGTGAAGATGCAACCACCGCGTAACCCACGGTGTATTCCCCTTAACGTGACAACAAAGCTCAACTTAACGGAGTTGGCTCCCTCATGCGGAAAACTAAGGAATTAGAGAGTTCCACCACTTGTAATTCTAATCGTTATGCTAATGCCAAAACTCGACCTCACAAGTATACAAGCGATAGGATGGTAGGATATAGTGTAGCTCAGGAGATATAAACTGCAGCGCACGAAAGTTTCAGTGTACTGTATTTTGTGCTCATGTATCATCAGCCGTGGTTTAAGATTGATAATGTTTTCTATCCTTTTAGCTCTAGTCTAGGGTTAAATGGGAGATCTTCACCATTTGACAAAGAGCTACGACCAGTTTTCGGATGAAAATTTTAACACAATTTCATAGCGTAGTGTCCCAGTGAGAAAGTTCCATAGAACATGAAGAGAGAAAGAGAGAGAGAGAGAGAGAGGAAACAAGCCACCAACGAGTATTGTGATGATGATGAAGATGATGATGATGATGGAAATTGCGTTTCCATTTGCAGTGGCGTGTGGGATCCATTTGTTTTCAGTTGTGCTGACGGCAGACTTAATTGGAGACAAAACACGAATGGGAAAATAAATAAAGAAAAGTTGATTTCTGTTGGTGTTTTCTTTTCATTCGACTATCCTGCTTTACTCCACTTCATTGGGTCACAATCAGGGATTAATTATTGGGAGGGGATCCTGAATTTTTCTTCAACGTCCATTGACTTCTAATGAAAGAGGAAGCGTATTAAAAAAAATTCATCCCCGCAAAAACCATTAACAGCACGTGGCGCGTGCATTTCCTCCAGCTCCCTTTTCTTAGAAGAAGAAGTCATGTTGGTGAAGTTTTGCTTCTTTTCTTTTTAGCTTCTCTTTTGTGGATTTATTTATTTAATTTTTTCGTATAAATTGCTGTCTCGCGCTTCATTTCACTTGGGGAAACGATGAAAAATTAGATGTGTCCTCCTCCTTTATTTATTGCGTCTCTTCTTTTCTACTCCTGGATTCTAGCCCTTATTTTTTTTTATTTGGTTTCCTCTATTATTTTCTCGTTCTTCGTTCCTTGTCCTGACTTATGTAACCTTGTTGGGGGTGGGCCTATTTTTTTTTCTTTTGGAGTTACTCTATATTTTTTAGTTTGTGCGTTCTTATTTGTTTTCGAAGATCCTTTCATCCTCTTGTTTCCGCTATCTTTATCTCTCCCAGCATTTGTTACCCGTATCCTCTTCCTCTTTTTATCCGTTTTCTTTCTTTGTAACTTGCTTTCATCGTTATTTTTATATCTTGATCTAGCGCCTTACGCACTCACGCGCTTCCTCAATGTTGCGGACTTTGTAAGGAAATTTGTCCATCCAGGAAGCTGCGTGGATCTTCTCGTCGTCCTTCTCCATGTGGATTACCGGTGTAATTCACAGCGTCCTCCTTGAATTATTAGCCGCCCATCACGTGATCTTCCTTTCTTCTCATCTACCATCCTTAGCTTCCTTCTCCTCCATTGCATTTGCACATACAGTCGGTTCTCACTATAACGAATCTTGATATAACTAATCTCTCGATATAATGAACTGAATGGCTGGTCTTAGAATGCTACAGAGGGTTGAGACAGTTGACGATTTTGACGTTCTGTTATGCGACTACATCATGCGTAACGATTGTATGTACTGTAAGGCGCAGTATAGAAGCAAAATGTATAATGATATTTTGCTCGATTGCATTAATATTTTACAAATAAATTCTCATATTCATTACTTTTCACTGTGGATCAAAAGAGACCGGCAAAACATAAGGAATGGCATTGTCGGGGCTTTTTTCTTCTCAGAGGAAATAGTTCGTTGGCAATTATATCTGGATATGTTGGCGCTTTATGTACTGTGGGATTGTTTTACCAACAGGATGGAGCCCCACTCGTCCCTGGAGGTCCGCCACCTTCTGAATGCAGAGTTAACTACAATTGGTGCAGTCGAGGAGGACCCACATCACGGCCTCCTAACTCCCCGGATTGATCCCGACAAATTTCTTTCATGAGGTTATGTCGAGGGAATTGTCTACCGCTAAAGACGGACCTAGACGATTTAAAGAAGAAAATCACCACAGCCATTCAAAACATCACGTTGGAGATGCAGTAATACACTTGGGAAGCAAATTTGCCAGATATGAACTTTGGTTGCGCAAAAATGATGCTCATGTTGAAGTTCAAGAAAAGTAATGAGTCTGAGATTATGTCTGCAATCAAGCAACAAATTCGGAGTTATGCATATAAAATACTGTCATACCCTGTGCTTCTACTCAGTTAGCTGACAAGGTGATGCCTAAAATGGTGGCAAAATCGAAGATTTTTGGGAGAGGAACATATAGGTTTCAGTTCTTTCCTAATAATGGAAAGAGCAAGAGCAAGGTCTCTTCGTTAATGAAAGTACCATCAGTAATATTATAGACAGAAGTCATAGTGAACACTTTCCACAGCCAACGTGAAGAGAATTCGAGCCATGGCGTCCTTAGAAAACCTTCTCAAACTGAAGATCTCAGAAAGAGAAGAGAATTCAACTCAAAATGAAGTTTTTGGTAATTTTTCAAGCAAAAGTACTTCTAAGCGCTGTTTTCCTTGATTGTTCATCTACTTGATGCGCCGTTTTAACCCTTTTTGCTCCACCTGATCAAGAAGCTGAAAATGTCTCCAAGAACTGTCAGACGCCTCATTCGAGAAAATTTGAAACTGAAGTGTCGGCATAAGGCTCATGGTAATCGTCTGACAGAACGGCACATCCACCAACGCCAGAAAACTTTACGAGCATGCCAGATGGCAATGTGTGGTCATCTAGATGAAGGTTGGATATTCCTCGACGAGATACCAATAAACCGCGAGCTATTCATTACCGTCACAAAGATGGCAAAGGACGGCCAACTTCATCAACCAATGCAAGGAGAAATTTTCTAAAGGGTTTAAGGTTTCAGCCGCATATTTTGCTCATTCAAAGTTAAAGTCAACCGGAACCGGAATGAGGTGATCTCATTTTCTTCCATCGCGGTTAAGTGCCCCTTAGATTTCTGTGACTTTGGACTCCTTAAATGAGAGCTTGGAAACCGTAGACCTGCAACGTTGAGAGGTATGGAGTAACATGAAATGCTTCGCAGTAGTCTGTTGTTATAATGGAAAATGCAATGTCGGACCATTGTCCATAACTGAGGACCTCACAGATGGCAAAGGAACGATATCTCGAAGAGAAGCTGAAAGTCAAAATCGTTCAATTTTAACTCACAATCCTTTGTGATACCGTTCTTCGTTTCTGGTGAGAAAAGGTCCCTCTTAGTTTTATAAAGAACGCTCAATATAACGAACAAATATTCCAACCCCTTGCCGTTCATTATAGAAAGAGCCGACTGTATGTCGCTCTTTCTTCGCACATTTCCTTCCGAGAGTGGAATGTATTTCCCTTTTTCCTATTTTTCTTTTTTTTTTTCCTTTTTATACACGTGCATAAATAAAAACCTTTCCCTTTGAACCTCACGAGATAAAAAGACGGAAGGACTTCTCTTGCTTTACCCGTGTCTTGTTTATTATTTCCTTCTTCTCTTTCTCTTCCCGCTCCATCCATTTCTCTTTTTTGTTTCCCTTGTTTCTGCCGACGCCATCTACATCGTCTCCTTTGCTGATTGCATGACTCTTTAATAAAAGTGGTGCCGCAATGACATGGAGAGGCGACGTCACCGGTGACATTACGGCGGAAACAGATTGCTATGCACGGGCGAAAAACAAACAAGCTGTCGGAAATAATTCCACAGCGGCCTGAACGCCTGTAAAATGCAGTTAGTCATATGAAAAGTAGAAAATTAAAACTTGTTTCATTCACGCGCAGCATAAATTAGAAAAATCTGTTTAATATTTTATTGGACCCCCTCTGGCCCGAGTTGCAGTTTGCATGCGGGTTGGCATAGTCAGTAAAGAACCAAGAACCAAAGAACATAGCATTGTCGTCCGAGAAGAAGGCATCACATGCAAGATGAAAATACAGCATTGTAGGATGGATCTGACAATTTTAAGCAAATTAGCTATGGCGTCATGCTACTGCCAATAGAAGGCGATAATGATATAGAAAAGGTAACAACAGTATTAGAAAGGATTTATTTGTGAAGATATAGGTAACAACGCCATTTGACAGACTTTGAATGTAGGGTGATTGTAAGAGCTTGAAGCCACGGAACGAGTATCAGCAAAATCATGTTCGTGAAATGTTCAAGAGAAGCTATTGTTAAAGTGTTTAAAGACTAGACTCGTGTTGCAGCTAGAAAACTAGGTCTCGACATGGAACATCGACTAGTGAATGCTCGGGCGAAACGGAGAGTGTCCAAAATTGTAAAAGACAGCAGAAGAACAACACTGCAGCAAAATCATAGCAGCACATCTTAATCAAGAATCTTCTCAAATGATCTCTAAAACGCACACCAATCTAAATAGCGTTGCTGAGCAAGTGCATCCTCTCATGTTGATGGTTTATCCTAATGGAGATTGCTACTTTCAACAAGGTCATGCGTCCTGCCGTGGTGCTCATATTGTACAGAATTGGTTTCTGGATCATGAAGGAGAGTTTACTTTGCTTAAGTGGCCGCGCGAACTCCAATTCTCAATCCGATTCAGCCCTTGTGGGATGAAGTTGAAAAAGCCATCATGCAGCTGGATCCACAACCATCATATCTCATACAACTGGAAAATGCAGGTCTCAGAATCCACAATCTCATGGAGTTCATGCCAAGAAGACTCGAAGTACTGAGGTGGTGATCATAATAAATTGGCCAATCAGTATATAAGGGAACCATTTCCACGTGATCAGAAGAACTTCCATACCATAACACCACCGCCAGAATCTTGAGTTGTCTTGATAAGGCATAGATTCACGTGGCTGTCGCCAAACCCTTTGCATACCATCTGTACAAAACAAAGTGTACAGACCACAGACCCTGCTTCCAATCTTCAGTGTCCAATCCCCGCAAGCACTGTAAACGAATTTTTATGTTTTTTGCAGAAATACGGGATTTTCGTATAGGTATGAAGACTATGATGATAGAAATGGGAACAGCCTTGGTTGAAAATGTTTGTCAGTTGTTGCCCAGCGGATTCCTGTTTCTCCGTACAAATCGATCTCGGTCCTGATTGATTGTCTTTGAGCCACAGTTACCCTCTTTAGACAAAGGCTGTGGGTCAGTTGTTCCAATGATTGAATACTCGCACCTTTCGAAAATCCAGTCAGCTACTTCATTGTTTCAATCGTGGCTCCAGCTAGACGAGGTCCTTGGTTTGCTCCATGCTGGTCAAGTTCTTTGATTAGACTAACCCAACTTCTTCTTACATAAATACACGTTTGAATCACAAACTATTTTGCATAAAAACGGATGATATAGGTTTCACACACATTTATAATTCATGGGCCCGTGCATTACGTTAAGATCAAGGGCTTACGAGGGGAATATCTACAAAGTTCTTGAAATGGAGCCACTTTTCAATTAAGATTTCGAAACCCTTATTACAGAAGACTTGCTTGTTTATTTAAAAGTATTTCCCAAGAAATGTAGAAACTTAAAGAAAAGCGACTGCAAATGGTTAATAACGCTCCCCATTACGTGACATAAAATAAACATCTCTTTAAAAGGTTTCTGTAAGATTCAGCCACTTTTGCAAGATTTTTTACTAAACTGTCTCGGGAGTGGTGCAGTTGCAACCACTTTAAGAAAGAGAGAGAGAGAGGGATCCCTTTAAAACCTCGCCGAAATAATAATAATAATTTGGAAATCCTTTAAAAAAGTCAACGTCCTTAAAAGAGCCTTTAAGAGATCCCTCCCTTGGCTAACTCCTCCTCCTTTTATCCTTATCCCTTCCTCGTTCAAAAGGCCCTTTGCAGGCGAAAACTCCTCGTCGGCAAAATTCATTCTTTAAAACACGGATCCCCCACTGTAATCGCCGTGGCTTTCGGAATGGAAAGTGTCTCATAATGAACCAGAAGAAGAAAATAATTTCAAAACGGAACTCTAAAGAAGAAGACAAGCCAAAGAGGATTGCCAAGAAGAAAAATTAAAGTAATAGTTAAATAAAAACCTGTGCACTCAGAATTTTCCTAGAGGACAGAATACCCTTTGATCGTACTGATCATTAATGAGAAATCTATTTTCTTTAAGTGAAGTTTTGATTTTCTTAGGGAAATACTTAAAAAAGATGAAGGTTAGGTTAGATTAGATAATTAGGTAATTGGATGATTATTTATCGATGGCTAGTTTGTGAACATGCAGCATATGTCGTTAAACATAGGGATTGCCATGACTTACTTGGTGGCATTCATCTGTTGTGCTGATATACAAGGTGAACAGAAAAAATTGATAAAACAAAAACTTTGTTAGATAGATATATTGTTTTTTGTAGTACATTGTTCATCTCATAAACTTCAACATATGCCCCTTTCGTTGCTCGGAGAACATCTAGAACGAGATTCAATTTCTCAATGCCAAATATTTGCCAGAAGAAAGTCTAAAGGAGCAATATCTAAAGAACCTCTAGGATCATCCCTTCCTTACCAAACCATCGATTCAGATATGCACGTATACGGACGGTTGTTTCATGTTTATGGTGCGAGACTACCCTTACTGAACCCATTTATCCACCACCTTATATGTGGTGCATTATATGTGCTAGCTCTTTCTTCAAGCAATCGCTCGTCATCTTAGCTTCCACAATAAGAGGCTTCTACGGAGAAAAGCGAGAACGATTCTGTTCCACTCTTGTTGACAGGCTCCTCATCCAGAAAGTGTTCTCAGACGTCTTGCATGAGGAGCTCTTTTAAGGAGACCGAATTCACAAACATCCATGGGAGAGGCAACGAGTGACATGACAGGGATATCTGAGAATGGGATAACCTTAATCCCAGATTCCTGTTCCAGTAGTGAATAATCGATTTAGCAGTAAGGCCGGATGGTGGATGTACACATCCTTCGCCCTAGGGACATATAACTGTGAGATATCGTTAAGATATGTGCTCCAATACATTTTTCTGATAGTAAGATCTTTGCTTTAGATCCCGCCTTTTTGATGGTCAGACGTCCATTGTAACTGTAACCTAGCAACCACCACGAATCCTTTCAGATAACTGTCCTTGCATTGACTGTCCTGTTCTTTATCGAGTCGTATCACCCTGTTATCGATAAAGAAATTACCCGTTTCTTGCCATCTCTCGGTAAATAGACCCAACCCTCATCCAGGGTGACTTATGTTTTTCCATTTGTCGCCAGCTGAATAGCGTTAATACAATTATCTGCTATTGATTCGCCTCTATGCAATCTGTCTTGGCAACAAAGCGTGAACTAGGACCTTATGACGGTGTTCTAATTTCAAATCTTGACATATAATACGGTTTACTGATGTAACAGAGGTTCCAATCTTGCTTACAATGGCCCCTTGTGTTGGCAGATTTCCCGTAAGGACCAGCCTCTTCACTGTTCGAACGTTCAGGGTGCGCTTTTCGTTCAGCAGCGCTGCACTGTTGATTGTTTGGATCCATTTGTCTTCTGCGTTTGATAACTTTTGTTTTATCGTTCTTGGAAATAATGAAACCATTTGCCTTATACTGTTCTATTATTCTAGAATAAGACGGTATTCATGAAAGGGCTACGACGTATCCCTCCCAGAGCGATTCAGTTTTTAGGGGTATTTTGGCAGCAATTTTGAAAATGAAGAACAGAATGCTAAGTTCTATTGTTACCAAACTCATGAGCCTCGTGCAAACCGGTTCTACGACGGTTTAACAAACGTGACCATAAGCATAAAACAACCCTCCGCACATAATGCCCAATGTGGTGGCACATTACGTATGCTGTTGGAAAATTACCCATGTTGTGTCCTCTAGCATTTCGCTTTCTCGTTCATAGACGTTCATAGCGCCTAACGTACCATCCGCTAAAAGACCTTTCTGAGTTGAAGAATATAATACAAGAAACAGTATGCTATGTATGTATCTAATACAAATTTTGTTTTATAAAATTTTTTATCAGAGAGAGACTTTCTGATCATACTGTATAGTTAAACCGTAAGATCGAGAATCCTGAAAGGAATGATCTTACGGTTTAACTTTATATCAGTCACTTCGCCACAGTAAACCGACCACGACTAAAAGGATGAAAAATTCTTCTTTAATTAAACGAAGCCTTAAGGAGCATACTTTAAAGAGAAAAAAGGAAAGAAAATTTTGATTAAAATGGCGTCTAATGCAGTTTCGGCCAACCACGCATATCCTTAAAGGTCAGCTGCGTACCGCTGACTATCAAACATTTTCTAAAACTTTAAGAGATCATTTGGAGTTTATTTAAAAGAGAAACGAAAAGGTCAAACGTAGACAACCTAGGGAGCAGGCAATGAAAAGTGGTTTTATGAAAATGATGTTATAATTTGATACACAGCTTCGTAGAATCTTTGAGATTTAGCGCTGTCCGTTCTCAAATTGGTTGCTTCAATGTGTTGTCCAAACGACGGTGTGGAAGACAAAGACGCCCCCCTGAGCAGAATCCACTTCACTCGCTGGGGAAGCTCTGCTGCATTGGACAATAAGAACAATCAAATCGAAAGGCAAATCTTTTCTGGCGATTCAGTGAACTAGACGTCTTGTTGAGAGGTAGCGATTCAGGTGTCAATAAGGGCAAAAGGAAAGGAAATTTGTTCGACCACTTCATTTTCCACTATGAATGGTCGAAGCACTTACCTATTACCAAAAACTCTTTAACCGAGACAAAACATCCTTGTTCTAAAAGGTGTGCGAATGATGATAATGGAAGTACTGAAGCATTAATTATAACATTAAATAACGACCTGGATTCGAACCAGGAACCACGAACCTCTAGCCCCTCGCTCTACCAACTGGTTTTATCACTGTGTCCATTTGCCTTCCAAAACAGAAGAAAATCATACGATGTCAAATCTAGCGAATAAGGAGGAAGTAGCAATACTTCAAACTTCAGTTTCTCCAGATCTGATAAATCGTTCGCTTTATTCATGACAGCAAGGCTAATATGTGTCCAGATCATTTATGCAAGCAAACAACTGAGAGTAGAAACTACAAATGTTTGCCTTATCCAGGGAGGATCCTTTCCAGCGCCGGGCCGCTTGCTTGGTTATTTATTGAAAAGGTTCATAATAATGTGGCGCGACCATGTAAAAAAAGAGGCAATACCAGTAAAAAAACTAGAAAAACCAAAAAAAAAAAAAATTAATTTCGAAAACTTTTCTTCCATAAAATCTGTGTAAGCTAAGAACCGACTGGTACAGAGTATTAGGGAAATACTGCTTTATCTATTGTAACTATTCTGAGCTTCATATCGATCACTTCCAAAAAAAGAACCCTAACATTAAGCCGGTGCCTTGCAAGCATTCTAAAAAAAAAATAAGATGGAACGAATCGATTGGTTTAAAATTTCGACCAAGAAGATGTAAACGCAATTTTGAGTTGGAAAAGATTTTTGCAAACGTCTATCTCGTTGACAGCGTAGGATTTTATCGCCAGACGGTGCACGTTTAATTTTGAATTATCGACTCTCCCTCACCCACGAGTATGGTGAGCTTGTTAAGAGGTTCCCTTGTAACAGAAGATCCTTCTTATATAGTTTAATAATAAGAGATGGAGGGTTCTTAAAGGGGGAAAACAACGGCTCATTTCTTCGGGATCCCCTAGGAGGATGAGTGGATATCATATGCTTGGCCGTCGGGGGAATCTAGAAGAGCTTAGCGTGTTGGCGATGATTGCACCCTTTGAAGGATCTGGTAATGACGAGACATACACAGTAGCTCTAAGTATATGAACTTTGACAACAGAGCGTTTATTTATTATTAAACACTAGAATATAACAGCGTATCTAGATGTCGGGTGTTAGACTCCTGTGACATATTATACCGTGTATTTCAGAAGTTCCGGAACGCATAACGTACTGTTGTGCAGGTATGCTGAAGGGCTGGTAGACAGGAGCCACAGTCTCTCAACCTCTTTTTTTCAATTAATGGATGCTCCCAGAATATTTACGAATCCCGCTATTTATTTTACATAAATGCAAATACGACAATAAGAGAGTGAAATAAGAGGTTAAAGTAAAAAATAGAAGTTTTATTTATAAAACCTACGGTATACGGTATTAAGCTTATACCGTTACAGTAACAGTTTAAAAAGCGTTTCTTGCGTGAAAACAAACAAATGCTGTAACCTATATGTACCGCTTCCTTTGGAAAAATAAAAATAAAATAAACATATTTGAGAAACTTTGCCACTAAGTAAAACTGATTTTATGTAATTTATTTCAGCACATGCTTTATTTTAGTGTTTGGCCGAACATTACTCCTGCTGTCATAGGTTAGGCTTTCCCTACATACAGAAGAGGCAGTTCGGGAACTTTTGAAACACACGGTATATGCCGGCAGCTGAAGTTTAACAAAGTATCTTCAAAACCGGGGGTTGAATACCACAGCCACAGTGTTCGCTTCGTGTAATTTGAGAGGCGATTTATATCAGAACTGACTGACGAAACCTTAATGTCAAATGATGAGGTTGAGGAATTTAAGGATAGTAATAATAATGCATTAGTCTATTTATAGTGGTAAGCCTGTTGTAAATTGACCACTATTCTCAATAAACATCTCAGAGTAATAATAGGGCTTATGGGATATGGATAGTCTATAGAAACTCGAGCTGGGTAAGATGGATAAAATTGCTCCCAAGCCCAATGACTTGAAAGTTTTGCACAATGATTCTGACACAAAAAAATATTTTTGAAATATGTTATATCTCCTTCTCCCGTTCCAAAAAATGAAAAAAAAACAACGTGCTTTTCACATTTTATTTTTTTGATATATTTGTGCGCTTTCAATCGTAATATAAAGGATACGTCAGGAACTAATTTTTTTTTCTTCATTTGAGATTTTTTCGACATTTCGGCGCGTAATTTAAACGTGAATTGCTTTTTAAATTAATTTTAAGAAATTTTTTTAATGTACAGGGTGGGCCAAAAGTCTATTATCATCATCGATACAATTTCAAAACGAGTGGAGATACAACAAGTCGCTGCAGTTGCTAAACAACGGTGGTGTCAAATTTGACCTTTGACCTTGAATTTTGGCCCTTGCACCTTGTAACTTGGCAACCGTTACAGGTAGAGAAAAATTTCCAATTGTACAGTTGTAGAGCTCAAAACGCTGATTTTAACAAAAAAAAAAGATCAAAAATAAGCGTAAAAATAAACCCACTATAACAAAATGAAATTTCTGTGCTCAAGGTGTATGCTACTGTACACAACACCATCAGTAAATGATTTGAAACAACGAATTCAGCAGGCTTGTACAGACATAACACCCATCATGAAATACCGTGCAGTTATGCATTGCTGCAGAAAGACACCATATCAAGCACTTCATTCATTGACAAATGTAGCTTGAGCATTGAAATTTCATTTTGTTGTAGTGGGTTTATTTTTAATCTTTTTTTTTTGTTAAAATCAGCGTTTTGAGCTGTACACCTGTACAATTGGAAAATTTTCTCTACCTGTAACAGTTGCAAAGTTACAAGGTGCAAAATTGACGGTCAAGGTCAAATTTGACACCAGCATTGATTAGCCCTTACCTAACTTCCTATATGTTGCCTGCAACAGATTTGTTGTATCGCCACTCGTTTTGAAATTGTTATGAGTGGTAACAAACTTTTGGCCCACCCTGTAGTTTTATAAAGAAAGCTGTAAGCCTGAAAGAATTCCTATTTGTAGACAATTTAGTGTAGTATATTTGAGAATTTTTATATAAATTTGCGAGTGGAGCGACTTATTAAAAAAATAATAAACATCAATTTTTTAACCTTTTAAATGGTACATATTATGATTATAGATGATAAAATGACGTTAAATTTAACATATTATAATGTTTTCAGTCACTGCTTATAAGGAACTTTTGTAAAAGGTTCACTACGCTTTAGTTTTACAAAAAAATCGAGATCAAAGGAATTATATAGGGTGAGTCTGAATTCCTTTGTCACAAACTTCGCATGCGTACTTCCCATGGCCAAATAATAAACAAATGTCCTATCAACAAGGGTGCCCCTGTGAGGTTTGTTTTACAGATATTGTTCCAAATGACGTCCATGTAGTCTCTGAAAAGAACGGCGAACACGTTCTAACACTCCTGTGCGATTTCTAATGGCATCAAATTCGGCGACAGTGCGGTCCCATAGCTCATTCGCATAACGGGTGTTGCATACACGTTATGCTTAACATGCTCCCACAGATAGAAATCAAGACAATTGAGGTCGGGAGAACGAGGAGGCCATGCCACTGGTCCTGAACGTCCAATCCATCTTGCGGTCATTCAGAAACTGACGTGCAACCACGCTGAATTGTGCCGGAGCGCCATCGTGCATAAACCACATTTGGTCGCCATTTTTGAGTTTCAGACCCATGTTGATAGGACATTTGTTTCTTATTTGGCCATGGGGAGTACGCATGCGAATTTTGTGACAGAGTTTCAGATTCACCCCTGTATACTTGAGAATATGAGATAAGGCTTACCTGCGGAACAGAACGTTACGAGTTCGAGCCTCCCTTAGTTCCTTTTTTTTTTTATTCAAGTGAATAAATAAATTAAAATATTTCTAACAACAACAACTCTTCAGTATTATTCGGTTTCTCTCTCTCCCTTTATCTCACTTACTCTCGCTCTCTAATTGTCGTGTTTCACATTGCACCGAGTGATAACTCATAAAAACATTGAAAACAAATAAAGAGAGAGTTCGGACAACAAATGAAGATTGTAAAAGGAAGAATAAAACCATAAACCACAAATACACAAAGATTTATTTTAATGATTCGGGTATACATTTTGATGGCAATCCCACCTTCTGCAGCGAATCTTGAAGAGTGATTTTATCAAACGTTTTAAGTGTCAAAAGCAAAAAAAAAAAAATGACTTTACCTGAAGTTTAATGTTAGTAATATTTTTATTTATTCACTTGAAAGAAAAAAAGCACGTAAGTGAGACTCGAACTCGCAACGTTCGGTTCCGCAGGTAAGCGCTTTAATATTACTTTGATGATTGAGACAGTTGATTTCAGAGTAATAGAGCATCAAAGTTACAAAATATGAGGTATTTCTTTGCGGTGCTATTTGCTAAGCATTTGAATCTTTTTGGCGGGAAAAAATTCAACAATAAAACAGCGATCAAAATCTATACGTCTTTGACGAGTCTCTTCAGTCCAGAACGCCAGACTTCTATCAGATCGCTGCATATCAAATGTCGGATTGCAGAAGTCATCTTTAATGGCCCTCTAGAAAGGATACCTTCACACGTGCTATTCGAAATAACCCCCATTGCAATCCAAACATTGTTGCCAATGATTTGGCAGCTTCTCGAGCCCTTTCCGATAGAATCCATGATCACGGGACTCAATAAACTCCCGGAATGCGTTTTCGACGTCTGCTTGGGTTAGGAATGTTTTCCTCCGGAGAAAATTGTCCAGGCTCTGGAAGAGATGGTAGTCGGTAAGGGAGAGGTGCGGTGATCGTCTCCCCCTGCTGCAGGAAGCTGTAATGCACTACACCACAGATGTTCCACCAAACTGTAACCATGAGCTTCCTGGGGTGCAACAGGGGTTTAGGGAACTGTTGCGGTGGTTCATCAGCATCCAGCCACTGTGCTGACCGGTTTCTATTGTCGTATAGGAGCCACTTCTCGTCGCAGGTGACAATGCGATCAAGAATCCCCGCTTTTTCATGGCGCAAAAGCAATTCCGTACACACCTCCAACCGACGCTCTTT
>JAHWFO010019665.1:1334384-1358563 GCA_023313115.1 Rhysida immarginata | reverse complement strand
GTCGCAGGTGACAATGCGATCAAGAATCCCCGCTTTTTCATGGCGCAAAAGCAATTCCGTACACGACTCCAACCGACGCTCTTTTTAGTTTTCCGTAAGTTCATGTGGGACCCATTTGTCCTCCTTTTTCACCTTGCCGATGGTCCTAAGGTGTCTACGGACAGTCGACGCTGATACAGCATCATCCCCTGCAAGGTCTCGAACAGTTTTTGACGGGTCCTCTTCCACAGAACGCTTCAGATCAATGTCATTCAACACGTTGGGCGGTCTGCCGCGTGGCTCATTTGCCAGGTCCGTCACTCCCGCCCGAAATTTTCGGAACCAATGTTGGACAGTACGTTCGTTTATGGTGCCTACACCGAATACCTTATTGATGTTTCGAGAAGCGTTGGATGCAGTGTGATTCAACCTGAACTCATAATGCATTATCACCTTAATTCGTATGAAGTCATGACTATCTTCGCTTGGGTTCAAACGCTATAAAATATCATCGCAGACATGCAAATTTCAGGCAACTGATCGCTGATAGGTTTATCTCTGTGAATGTACCACTTTGCTACGGGTACTTGTTACTAAACGTGGAAACCGTGCTGAAGCGCGGAACCTACCTCGAAATCCGATATTTGATATGCAACGATCTGATATTAAACTCGTATAAAGGCACTGATATCTCGAGACAGAGGTGTATAGCATATCATGGTGCCTATTTTGATTAATAAAAGTCAATTTTCACAAAATTATTGCTCTCTGAAGCTTCACAACCAAATCCGACATTTCATCAGCTAGACTTGAACATGTAAATTAGGACACGTAAGATTGTTCTGGAGGGGTATTTGTAAACGTCTCATCACATAATATATTTAGACACAAAACTGGATTTTTTTTTTAATTTCTCTCCACAATTTTTTGTAATATTCAACTTCGAGAAAGGTCAAAATAATTTCTGAAAAGACGTGAGTTAACATTTTTCATTATGGAAATAAACTTCAAAAAAACTTTTAAAATCTATTTACGGTGTCGGATAGAGATAAGGAATGAATATAAAAATAATTTTTCATTTATCTCTTCTAATCTTTGGTCCTTTTTTTAAAACTCTCCGAGACTTCTAATTAATGTTTCCTTCTTAAGAAACACATTAAAGCCCCAGCTTTTCATCATCGATTTCATCGCCAGCAAAAGCCGGAGCGAGAGCGCTTAAGCTGAAGGTAAATAAAACTCATTCGTCCAAACAAAGAGGAGAAATGGATGAAAGATGGCTTCAACCAGCCTTCCTTAACGTTACCAATTACAACGATCATTACCGTTAATGAAACTAAAACAGAGAAATATGGAGCCAGGTAAAGAAAATAAGAAAAATTAACCCCTCCCCCCGCCACAAAAAAAAGAAACGAGATTTCCATGTGGAATTTGACCTCACGTCCTCAATTATCGAAGTCCGTCTCTAAAAACTTTTACCAAAATCCTGGGAGGTATTTTGAACTGCTCAAGATAGCGATAAAACAATTAGGGTTGGCCGTAGCTAGCGATAATGCGCTGCCGCCCTCTGTAGGCCACTTGCCGACTTAATCATCGGTGCCTCTGAGCCCGTACGCTCTTTTCCAGCCGCCATCCTCGGAAAATATCTTCAATCGAATAAGAGAGAGAGAAACGCCGTCCATAGAGAGAGAGAGAGACAGATAGACCCCTCTCCTCCAATCGGGAACAGAAGGCAACAACGTCTTGGACACCCGGAGGAATTGTTCAGATAAGGATCGTCAACATTCCTTAGAGAATGGCGAGGGGAAACACGAAGAGCGAGATGGAGGAAGGCGATTGCTCACAAATGTAAGTTGCGAGAATGCTTCGTGGAACTGTGGAGTCTCGTGAGAGGAGTAGTCGACGTTGAATTGATAACGAAACCAACGATAAGCCTATTCCCTTCTCTTTTCTCCTCAATTCATAAGCACAATGAATAGTAAGCGTAGCCTCCCACTCCACTCCCGCTTCTACAAGAAGCTGTTCGCAAATGACGTCACGATATCATCTACAATATTATTAATGAATAAAATATGCATATTGCAGTCTCCTCGTCCACTAAAGTGGAGTTTCTTAAAGTGCTAGTCGTGTAAAATTTGCATGGGGAGTCGTGAACGTAAAATGTTAAAGGGGCACTGCACAAAAGTGTTCATCTAAACTAAGAGTAAAAAAAAAGGACAAAATATGGGGCGGAATAGTAGATAAAAATAGATAATAGTCCGGATGGAAGACTGTAGATAAAAACATTTATAAAACTGCGGCTATTGGTCACGTAGTCACAAAAACAATATTTTCTCAGTCGACAATGCACATGAAACAAAATCCTTTGAAACGCTGATTTACGAATGTTACAGCTACAATTCAGTGTACTTCTGGACTTGTGCTGCCATTTTTTGGTGAGAAGCGCAACCAGTCCCGGAACTTTTTGACCACGCCTAGTACAAAACTAGACTACTGGTACTTTAGATCAAGAGCAGGCTATCTTAAAATTATAAGCTAGGGGGTTCTCTTGTACCCACTCCCTCTCAAGATGATAAAAAGTGATTTCCTGGTGAACTTCTAGAAATGTTTTCCTCCTCAAATCGTCCGTGCGTCAATTTCCTTTCCTCTTTTTTTTTAATTATCCTTAACAAAATAAGAAGCACTACGGTGATGCCGCTACGTTCATTAAACTTATTCTACGAATTGAAATGTGAATAACTAAAATGTAAACGCGCAAGTAGCTAATCTGGTTTAAGAAACTAGCTAAGCAAAGCTAACCTTAAGAAACATGAGCTACGTTATGGTAAGTCAGGTTTGATCTTACTCTTGTTTAGGCTAGCCTCAGCGCTTTAAGCTACATATCGTTTCTGGTATAGACGCGGTTTTACTTATCCTGACACACAAACTTCATCCGCCTAAGCTATCCCTGACATACCTGACCTAAACTTATCTACATTTACCTAGCCCTATCATGCCTACCTAAACCTAATTAATGACATTAATAGAAGAAAAAATTCCGCCACTTGATTTCGAACCAAAGACCACGAGGAATCACGCTTATTGCCTCTACCAACTCCAAGTGTCCTAAAGACTACAAGGTAGTCAAGGTGGTATTCCAATGATTGGGCAGGCATACGGCTCGCAGATCAAGAATTCCTCCTTTCCAAATCATCAAAAAGCTGATGGACACTGTAAGAAATTTTTAATAAATAAATTCATTTATGGTAGATACTCATAGTTCCTGGTTTGAATCCAGGTCGCGCAATGTTTTTCTTTCCATTCTTTTCATTATTATCATTACCTTATGCTTGGAGATTTAACTCCAGTTTTCATTTATTAATTTCCTCACCTATCTAAATTAAGCTAGCTAATTTTTCTAACCTAATCCTAATCTAACATCACCTAACCTCTAAAACGTATCTAACTTACCTAATCTAGCTTAATTTATTGTTAGCCTACCTAACATAGCCCTAACCTAATCTACCCACCTAACTTGACCTACCTAAGCTAACCTAAACTAGCCTAACCTAACCTACTAACCACTTATATCTCCCACCCCCTCTTTTTAATCTCACCACTTTTTTGAGAAAATCCTCAAAAAATTGATATTCTTGTGGTATCTCGAAAAAGGAAACCAATGCTCTCTTCTTTCGTATCTCGTCATTTCTGATCGAATGATATATCACATACTATATGTTGCCATTTGAAAAACGTTTAATAGTTTCTCAAGGTCACGTGAACAGTAGACCTTCTATACAAACTGTTCGGTGACGACTCCGGGCTAAGCCAGTGAATAATCTTGGGGGGAAATGGCAGAAAATTGATAAAGCTCTCTACCAAAATCTAAAGAAAATCTTCCTCGGAGAGTAGAGGCCGCAATAAAAGCAAAGGGAGATTCAACATTATAATAATTCTCATTAACGCGTCTAGGTGTCCGCATGCTTTTGTTCACATAGTGTTATGTCAAAAGCGGACCGATTTTGTAGCATTTATGCTTAATGTGCGAGTCTCGTGCATTTAAGGCAAGAAAATTATCATTAAAAGCTTTCTAATGTAGTCACTTATACCAAATAATTGCCTTTAAACATTAACAAATTAAATAGAAACTCTTTACTTTTGGCGCATACAGAATCTGTGAAGGTAATCGATGCGCGCAGCCCGGAGGCTGTGAGAAGTGCAAACTTCACTGCAGTGCAAGTTTGTAATACGTGAGGCCCAATCGATGGAGGCCGACGCTGAAAAGGAATTATAAGCGTACTGCTACAAAAATGAAAACCTTAAATAATTTACCTCGTCATTTATGGAACAAACAAAGTACAAAAGTACATCAATTTTCGATGTAGTCCCCATTTCGATTCAGTAGAGGTATTTCAGAGTTTTGAATGCTTTGAATGGACACTTCTAGAAAATAATACTTTGAGTGCGCAGCCGCTCGTGTGTACTCTTTGAGCGGTGCAAAAATGTGATAATCACGTGAGACGAGGTCTGGGGAGTATAAGGGTCGTACAAATGAAAACGAAAATTTGTGTAGGATCGTATGTTTTTGTTTTCAACAATTGCGAAACCGCACGTGCAAATTGAACAATAGGTTGCAAGTGTTGCATCACCTGAGAAAGAACGATAGCTCGCGCTTCGAAACTCTGCGAGTGATCGCTTCGTCAAAACAACAAAATGGAGTCAACGAAACCGGAACAGAGAGCAGTAATTCGTTTTTTGACACGTGAAGGAGTTTCAGTTTCTGAAATTCATCGTCGAATGCAGAACGTCTATGGAAATGACTGCCTAACCTTCACTCGTGTTTGGGCATGGAGCAAGAGGTTTTCGAAGAGACGATCACCATTGCAAGATGACCAACGGCCTGGACAAGCAAACCGCGCCATCACGGATAACTCCAAAGCCAAAATTAACGCTGTCTTAAAGGAAAACAGAAGAGTGACAATCGATGTCGTGGTTGCTAAAACTGGCCTTAGTCGTGGAAGTGTTCACTCCATTATCAGGAACCCTCTGCACTACAGAAAAATCTGTGCACAATGGGTCGCGCATCATTTGACATCAGAACAACTTGGAGTTCGAATGGCCATGTCCCTGCAACATTTGACTCGCTACGAACAGGAAAGGAGAGAGTTCTCTCGACAGAATCGTTACAGGGGATGAAACTTGGTGCTTTCATTTCCAGCCCAAAAGCAAACGTCAAAGTCGTCAATGGAAGCATTATGGGTCACCACCCCCGAAAAAATCAAAAGCAATCGCAAACAGCACGGGGAAGATGATGTTGACCGTGTTTTTTGATCGCAAAGGCCCGATTTTACTGCACTTTCTTGAAAAAGGCACCGCAGTTAACGCAGCACGATATGGAGAAACGTTGAATGCACTGCGCGCGGCCATCAAATGCAAGCGTCCTGGACTTCTTACAGAAGGAGTGCTTCTTCTCCACGATAACGCGCGTCCTCACATCTCGAAAGCAACGGTAGACCTCATCAAAAAGTTCAACTGGGAAGCAATCCAGCATCCACCTTACAGCCCTGACTTATCCCCATGTGACTTTCACGTGTTTGGGGATCTCAAGAAACATCTGAAAGGCCGCAGGTTTCAGTCGGACGATGAAGTGAAGGAAGAGGTTTTGGAATGGTTCCACACGCAACCGAAAGACTTCTTCCATAAAGGAATTATACCGCCTTGTTACACAGTGGGATAAATGCATGCTTAACGCATTTGGAGAGTATTTTTAAATTCCTTGTATACACTTTGGATAAAATAAATAATTTTCGTTTTCATAATTTTCGATATAAGGTGCAGACTCTTCGTAATTCGGACAGATTTAAAGGCAAGATACGGATCTTGATGGAACAGACAGTCCCTCGAGTCTTCCTATATGCCTACCAGCATATATTCCACAATTGCTGTTTTGCAAGAACAATAAATGCATATCCAACACGGACATAAACTTTCAGAGTCATTCTATTCATTGATGCAAGAACTTCATGAAACCGCTGCAATCATTTGCAAAGACCATAGACAAAACCTAAACTAACCATAGCCCAATTATTTATCGTTTTTTGTTTATCTAAATCTCGTAGAGGCTCGCATCTACGTAAATAACCTCTGTTTTTGACGCATACAACTTGTTAAGGGAAATCAATGAAAACTTCACGCACACCATCGCTACAATGCAGTGCAGTCCAACTGATGGTCGGCGAGATCATAGGCGTTACTAATTTGATATTTCCATTGTCGCCTGCAATTTATTAATATATTCTATTTGATACATTTAAATTAATGTTATAATATCGTGAACATATCCATATATCGATTGGGGCCTACGACTGTAAGCGATATGATACTGCCTGTACGACGATACGAAAATATGGTCTCCTTTAATTTTACAAGTTTAATTTTTAAAATCGCAATAAAATATGAAAATATTTAAAATTATTCATATCTTCCCAATTTCCTTTTAGACATACCTGATAATACAGTGCGTTCACACATTCCTATTGGAATTCTGATGACCTATAGTAAATAAGATAATTTCTCAAAAATTATGAGCGAAGCTATACGAATTGATAAAAAGTTACCTGAAGCCCCTAAAACAATGTTACGTGTCCTAATGCTAGGATGTCTAAGGCAATATACTGCTAGAGCACTCTGTGATACCTTCACAAACGCTTCCACATATCCACATCCTCTCTCAAAATAGTCGACGTTGGCCACTATGCACTTCTGTCAGCTTTGGTATAGCCACTGGAAACTTGGAAAGGCTGCTCTTGTGGCAGTGACGATCTTCTCCGCCTATTGAAATCTACTACCTTCACGTAGAGTTTCTTTCATGCGGGCAAAGAGAAAGAAATCGCATGGTGTGTGATCAGGGGAATATAGAGGATGGGGCAAAACGACGATGTGTTTCTGTGCCAATTACTCTTGGGCAAGCAGCGAACGATGTGCAGAGACGTTGTCATGTAACAGCAGCCAATTCAATGAAATTTTGTAGGAACTTTCTCGACCGCTTATGCGAAGTATTCTCCATAACCTTTTTATAACTGACTTTCCATAGACTTCGCAAACTTTAACTGAGAGAATGTCGGAATCCAGGTGAAGGGAAATAGGTGTTAACTATGTTTCGGGCGTAATGGGCACTCGTAAGGGAGGTACGTCTCATCCTCAATGACCAAAACCGTCTTCTTCTTTTTTCATAGAGATTGTGAAGAGCTGTTTTCGATCCCGTTTACTTATGAAGAAAAAAAAAATATGCACGACGAAGTTCGGATTTTTGGCAAAAATATTCCAAACTATGGCAACATGTTTCTCCAATATTTCTACGGAAGCTCCACCAGTTAATTTCTTGCAACTTGCGCACGTGTTGCAAGTGGCCACAAAAATGAAATTTTATCTCAATTTAATTTCCGGGCACGGCTTACAACACGTTCCATGAGGAATACAAAACATTATCAGCAATGGAACATCTGGTAAAATACATTAGAAAAATTCAAACATTGGAAAAATGGAATTAACCAATTGGGTCACCCCATGCAGGATGCAGCAAGGCTGTCTCTAAGTGTCCTAAAGACAACAAAGTAGTCAAAGTGAGGCTCAAGTTGCTAGAGACGATGAGCTGGATTTCGTGGTCCCGGTTCGAATCCAGGTCGCAGATTTTTTCCTTCTATTTTTCAAGTTTTTTTTTATTAATTTACTAATCAATATCTTTTACGCCCCCCCCCCCCCCCGCCTTCTCGCCAGAATCACCGGCTATCATTGCCTGTGGGTTTTTTCTACGGTGATATGTAAAGGACAAACCCCACTAATACCAGATGTGCCTGAATTGAAAATCCACGCATTCGCTGTGGTGCAAACCGTTGATTGATTGGAGTTGTATAACTAACTGAAAATTAACTCATCAACCACGTGAAAAATTCTTTGCGAGGTCTTGTTAATTATTTTTTATCGATACTCTTGTCTTGATCTCTACTAGGTACCATTCGTTATACTTATTCTAAATAGACTTTCGATTTTAAAAATAAGAGACTGGGTTCTTTAAGGTTTCTTTTATCTTCTCCCGTGGACTTTTTTTTTTTTTTACTTTTGTACGTTATTTTTCTCCTCTTTTCCACTTTCTCTCTTCTTTCTTCCAGTAGAAGCTCGCCGAGGGAGAGCACCAACGATGGAATGGCTTCTTTTTTGCCCCCTTGCCGCATCGGGGCCATCTATTTCCCTTGGCGTAGAGAAACAGCCCTAAGAGTTTAAATCTTCTCTGTCGAAGCAGCAGCACCCACTAACATCTCTCTCACATACTCTCATTGTCGCTCATTCCTCGTTCAACAATGGCATAGCCACCCTCTCTCTCTCTTTCTCTCTCTCTCTCTCTCTCTCTCTATTTTGGAAAGTTTTCCTTCATCAGTTTTCAACAATCTTGTAGGACGTGTATTGAATGGCTCGCGCAGGAGAAGGAAAAAGGCAAAAGTGACGCGGTGTTGTGAGCGCACACGTGAGTTCCGTGAATCACAAACAAACGCGAGCGAGATTTTTTCTCTCTTTCGGTGTCGAGCAGGACGAGGCAACATTCATTTCCATGAAAGCAGACGTTCGCCTGACAAGGAACGCAAACCAAAAAGCAGCGTGCCAAAGCAACGGCTTCGGAATTGGCACGCGATCCAAGGCGTCCTTAATATAAATCCTGGGAGCCAGTCAAGGGAGAGAGAGAAAAAGAGAGAGAGAGAGTGAGGGAGGGGGTAGAGAAATTATTCCTCAGACACTGATCCTCTCTAAGCAATCGAATGATTCACTTTGAAGAATAGTTCTGAAAAGAAGAGCAGAAAGACAAATGAAGCCCGGACCTCCTTAAATCACAGTGAAATTGCAATTTGTTAAACGAGGAATTAAATGGATTAAACCAAAGGTATCAAACTGTACCCCCTTTCTTTTATTTCCTCTCAACTCGAATATTTATAAGTAGCACCCAGCACTTAATCTCAATAAAAACTATTCAGTGTGACCTACTCTTTTCCAAGTGGATGCCATATTCTGATCCTTGTGAGAAACTTTCCACTCATGTGAGAAACGAGTCTAATGTAAGACTAAAATACACTAGCTACAAAAAAGTAACCGGGCACCCCCTGACAATAGATTAATGAACTCGCGCGGCTATCATATGACTTAAATCAGCTGTATTATGCAAAATACCATTGTAAATGAAATGATGCAGAGAATTCTGGCAAGGGTGTACTTGTGGATGCCACCTTAGCGGTTTGTCTAGCAAAGAAATTGCTGCTAAATTAAACGAGCCGAAATCAACTGTGGAAGGTGGAAAGACACTGCCAGAATGCAAAACTTTCCAGGCGACCGAACATTCTAGCCAACGGAGATTGCAGAACCCTGAAACGTGAAATTGTCTGACAGGAGTTTCAGGCAGTAACAGGTATGTCCGTTTCCATTGGGTCATCGAGAACACAGGCCGATCACCTTGGACATTCAAGTAGAGCACCCGTGTATAAGCCTCATATCACGAAGAACAATCACGAAGAAAAGGCTCATTTGGTGTCTAGACTCTCGCAACTGGACACGGGAGTAGTCGAAACCATTTCTGTGGAGAGAAGAATCAAAGTTTCACTGTCTCGGTTCGATAGATGTGGGTGTAACGGTACCCAGAAACATCTTCCAGGGCCACCGAGAGTATAACTGGGCCTCGGTGCAGCGTCTGATAATTTTCCCCTTCATGGACCCTTTTGGACCACGGGCGGAATGCTTCCAGCCAGCTCTATAACGTTATTAAGGAATGGATTCCTGTAACTTCCAAGATGACAATGCCATGTGTTATGTTGCTATTGATACCTTGCGTTAATATGAAAAGAACAACGTTCATCGCTTTGATTGGCTTGCACAGAGCCCCGACCTCAATCCCGTTGAGCATTTTTGGATGAGTTGGTCGGGAGCAGCGGCCAACTTCCATTATTCCAAAGTATGAGATTTTGCAAAGGTTACAATGTCCTTCACAACTTCGAGCATGCCTCAGATGGTGGCTGCTGTTATAGTCTCAGAAGATGGCGTCACCAGGTTTTGACAAATATCCCAGACAAATATTTGCGTAAGTGCCCAATTACTTTTTATTAGATAGCGTATATACCTCAAAGGAGACAAAAAAAAATAAAAAAAATATTTTAAAAAATTGTTTCCTTCATTTTTGCACGGACTTATCGAACAAACCTCATTCTTCCGTGCACTGAGAATCCTGACACTAACAAACGTAAAAAAAGACGTGTGAGAAGAGGGGTAGGTTAAGAGCTAAAAGCGCCCCCATTAGAAATTGAACAAACGATCGGCGAAATTAATAAAGTTGCCAGTTGTAGTTGGCAACAATCTCTCTTGACTTCTCCAACATTTTCTGTTTCATCTTCACGTGAAGAGGCTTAAGCTTCCCATTCCGAAAACTTCGAAACCCCCCCCCCCCCCAACTTTGGTCCCTATTAATTATCTTCAGTGTAGCGTCGCCTAATACGCTTAAGTGGGTGAAAACATGAAGGAAGAAAGAAGAGAAAGAGAAAGCCCCCTTTCCTCAACAACAAAGCAGGAGATGGCGGAAGAGTTAAGCATGAAATCTTTTTCATCGTTTCTTCCATGAAAAAAAAAATAAAAGAATTTCTTGCACTCACTTTTAGAATGTTCAGGACGCCTTGCGTGAGTAATCCCCTCTTTAATAAGAAGTGATTTTTAAAGACAAAATGCAAAAAAAAGGGGAATCGAAAAAGGGGTAAAGAATGGTTATTAATTGACGCACAGAGCATCGGCCTTTTCAAAAACGATCGAAACAACGTTTTGCGTTGACTGATGACTGCTCTGCTTGAAATCGAGCGGTTTTCTCTATGCGCATCTATTAAGAGAATTAGACATAAATTGTGATTATTGTCAATAGGAGTTGTTGTACATGAGATGTCGGATTTGGTAGAGTAACTCTGTGGCAGCTGAGTTATATTTATCAAATTAGGTGCAATTAGATACTATACGCCTTTTCCATCGAAGTATCAGTGCTTTTTGCTAGTTTCATAGAAGTTCGGCGTTCTGGATTGGAGAAATTTCGTGACGGATGCTGGCAAGAGGTCTGGAGGGTTTGGTAGGTAAGGAAGAGTGTATCAAAATTTGTTAACGCGGAGGCATTGTATTAATGGTTTTATCCGATTTTAAGAATAAATAGTGAATAATACCAGCTGCCTCAACGCCAAAGAGTCACCATTAATTTCTTGGCATATGTTTTAGGGCCTCATCGCTCATTGTGCAGTATCCATTTTTCGTCACAAGTCGCTACTCTGTTCAATTTAGGCGCTTTTCTCTTCCGGGGAAGCGTAAGTGCAAATTCCAGTCGACTCTTCTTGTTTTATTCAGTTAGGTCATGCGCAACCTTGCAAGCGGCAGGAAACTCTCGAATGGTGGACGACTTAATGTCTTTACAAAATCCCTTACAGTTTGGCAAGGTTCAGACTTCAGTAGTGTTCACAGGTCTTCGTTGTCATGTTTGATGCTGGATCATTTTCAGTGATCATGATGTCAGATCGGAATTCATGGCACATCTCCAAATACTTTTTTAATGTTTCTCTGCTACTGTGGTCCAGTTTGAACGCAAAAGTTTCCGTATCTGGCTTACTTCCATCTCGTGTTTGTACGATAAAACAACTAGCTAGCAGTCAAATGATTTCCTGTTCACGTGCAGTCACTGTCCTAAAGCACTGTATAAAGACACAATCGCCATCTGGCGATATTTATAAATATCAAATTTACTTCATCCCGAAATACGACACTTCAGGTTCAACACCGAGAGAATCATACCTGTTAATCTTTTATATAACAATTATATAATCACATTTACTAAACAAAGGTGGTCACGTTAAAACTGCTTTTGGTCATCCATGCACTTCCGTGCTTATACTTTAATGATCCCCTGGTCAACCTCGCACTTTGAATAGTGTATGCGCTTAAATTCATCTTGACAAATTTAATCCTAAATATAAACTGTATGCAATTTATTCTCCCGAAAGCTTGAAATAAATTATTTTATTTATAAACTCCACACAAATAAGCATAAAGTGGACACCAATTCATGAACACATCCTAGAAGGCGTGAAGCTTTATACATGTTCCCGGCATAGTCTAGTAGACCATCAAATCAAAGTTTTTGCCAAAAAATATTCAAACATTGACAAATTAAACGCTTGAATGAAATCATACAAGTCTTAAACGAGTCGGTTCACTTTTTAAAATGCTTCTACTCATCTCTCCACAATGGTCAATGTATTAGAAATATCGGTTTAATATTTAATTGGAACCCGCCCCCTCTTCGACCTGTATTACAGCATGATTGCGAATTGACCAATAGAGCCAATAAAATGTTGAAGTACTTGTAAGTCGATGGAAAATCAGCCTTTCACCCTTAGTTCTCTTAGCAGATATGTTGGAAGAGGATCTTGCAGTCGAATATGTCGTTCCAACATTCCAACATATGTGCCGAACGTTCTCTATGGGAGTCGGTCAGGGTAATAACGGAAATCATTCGTAGTGAACATGAAGCCGTCACTTGCAAGATAAAAATGCAGGACAGTCTAACAACAATGCAAAGGTGGCCCCCACCCGACCTTCCATGAATATCAGGGATCCAGTTCCATACCAACAGACACTTCATAACATGACAACACCAGAGCCTTCAGTTGTTTTGCTAAGGCAAGCTTAATGCATTTCTTCATGGGGCTCCGACCCAAACTTCTGCTTATGGCCGTTACAAAACCTTCCACGTAATGTGTATCGTGATTTGTCAGGCCACATAACCTTCTTATAGTCTCACGACGTTCCAGACATCACTGTAGATGAACTTTCCTTTCTTTGCATGCAATGGCACATTTGGACCCACTTCAATTCCCGACGCATGATTCTGCCAGAGATTGGTGAGAACAACAATCTTGGTTAAACTCAACTGTTGCACAGTCTCCGTACAAGGTCTCGCTCATGATTGACTGTCTTTGAGCCACAGTTAGACAAAGACTGGATATCGCATCTTTTGAGAATCCACTGACCTTCTTCGTTGTTTCAATCGTGCTCTAGCTAGAAAAGCACCATCAATGAGTCCCTTGTAGAACTATAAGTACATGTTTGAATCACATGGCTTCAAACTATTATCCATAAAAGCGGATTAACACAAATTTACGAGGATGGATCCAAAAGAAAAAGGTTATAAGGGATAATCACCAAATCTATTTAGGCATTTATCTGAACGCAGGGCCAACTTGTTTAACCCGGCTTGATAGAAATCACGTCTCTGCCCATTGGGCCAGTTCTCGGCAGCTGTTTTCACATCACTGTCTGAAGAGAACCTTGTTCCAGATAAGTGTTCCTTCAATTTCGGAAAAAGGAAATAGTTACTGGGTGCTAAATCTGGGCTGTATGGTAGGTGGCTCCAGACTTCCCACTTGACCTTTTGCAGCAGTTCTTACGTTTGGCGAGCAGTATGGGGCCTGGCTTTGTCATGTAGGAGGATGATACCATCACTCAACATGCCAGGGCGTTTGCATCGGACAGTGAATTTCAGATGCGGACACATTCTTTGCCCATAAGAAACGAATCACGGCTCGCACCTCCAAGCGATACCACTTTTCTAAACGTCTTGCCAATTCATTTGCTCTGGCGCATCTGCGAACTGACACTATCTACCGGCACAACCGCTGTAAGACAACTAGCGCCATCTGTCTCCATTCTGGGGGAAATATTCTCTCCATTATAATTACCTTTCAAACAAACCTTTTTTTGATATTCTCGCACATATGCTTCACTCATGATTCAAATTCATTGATCTGTATGTGTATATATCCATGAAGAAAAGAAAGTTAAACAGTCAGCATTGGTTTAAATTACCTGGTCTTGATTGTTAGGATCCTTTCCACTTAAGAGTTAGCTGCTCTGTACTTTAAAAAATGGGATACATCTCTCTTGAATGTTCCATAAATTACATATGGTAAACATTAAACTTTAAGTAGACGCGCACGCACATACGTTTTAATTTTCCCCGATTTATTACTCCCGCAAGACCTACGAAAAGGGAAAAAATCTCAAGATTCGTATGGAGCTGTTTCCGATTTTAATTGCTTGTTTATTTATTTTTAATTTCACCCTGCTTCCGTCGTTTCAACTTTACTCTAGCAACCTCTCCCCTGTATACACTCGCGATGATAAGTCTTCCACGGGGGGGCCCGTGGAAAAGAGCTGAGTTCTCCGCCGGAGCTGTCAGGTCCAAACGGAAACCCTCCCCAGTCCGGTCTCCGGTGTCTCCGCTGCGGCGGCCGTCTCACTAGGGCGCTCCGATAGGAATATGTCAATTACACCGAGTGGCAATGCAGGTGACAGGCAAGCCCTACGTGACAAGTTTCCTTTTTCGTTTACCCCCGCCTCCGAGCCACTCGTCTTCGTTGTCAATTCCTTGTCTCTTCTTTTTCCAACGAACTTTCTTGTGTTTGATCTCGCTCGCAGTTTTGAAAAGCTGCTTTTGTCGTTGCTAATGAACCCCCAATCGTTCGGCGTCTCTGTCGACCTTCATCGCACTCAATAATTCAAACGCTCAGCCTCCCGTTTGCTTTTGGTCGATACTGCGTCGCAGGGTCTGCCTTCGCCCACGACCCCAATTAAATTCCCAACGGAGACGGGGCTAAGTTTCTCGACATTGCTTTCGAAGATGAGCTAAGCTCAAACATTTAAATTCAATTTCGACAAACTTGCAATGCAAGAGTGGTCGCCATAATACAAACGCGAGTTGTACTACGTTAATAATATTTGTAATAATAATGTTAGCTAGGTAATTGAATCAACCCTCTGCTAAATATTACGTTTGAAATATTTGCCTTGCTTTCTCTTGCATATCGTCCTTTTAACTCGTGTAATACATATATAATTATTTCTAAAAATTTTATTAAGTTACCATAAGCCAACAAGAAATCTCAACGGTAAACATATACAGGGTGAATACAAAAGTCTGAACCCCCCTTTTATTTTTTGAACCGAAGCAGATATGTCAATTTTGATGAATCCAATGAATAGGAAGTTGTGGGTGACCTATCCCGTGGTGCACTTTTCATCATCCCAAATATGCAAATTAGGACACATTCAAAATTTATCTCAAAAACCGTAAGGGATAGAGAAAAAATCCAACTGCAAACTTGTTCAGCATAAAAAAACAAACAAAACAAGAAAAAATCATCCAAATCGGACCAACCAATCACCCACAATCACATGGTGAACTGTTTGTAGCTTACAAACAGTCACACTGCACAAACAAGTTACTTCAAACAGTTTAAAAAAAAGTTAATCAACAAAATGCTCGATGTGACGACCGTGGGCACGGAACCTAACTGACGCCAAAACATCGGCAAGCATGGCTAGTGTCACTCCTCGGCACGCTTCCTGGATTCGTTGAACCAGATCCTCCAGTGAGGCGGGCTGCGTAGCATAAACCTTGTCCTTCAGGTATCCCCACAAGAAAAAGTCAAGTGGTGTAAAATCAGGGGAGCGGGGTGGCCAACGAACTGGTCCGCCTCGGCCAATCCATTGTTGTGCAAACATCTCACTTAGACGCTCGCGAACGACCAACCTGTAATGTGGAGGAGCTTCATCATGCTGAAACCACGTGCCCTGATACGAGGCCAATGGCAAATTGTCAATGAAGTCTGTGACTACCACGTTGAAAATTTCAGCCTGGTAGCGTTCTGCAGTCAGTGTTCCATCGTAAAAATACGGTCCAACCACAGTGTCATTGTACAATCCACACCATACATTGATTCTCCAGTTCACTTGATGAGTTGCTTCTCGCAGACATCGTGGGTTTTCGTCTGCCCAATGATGATGGCTGTGCCTGTTGATAACTCCATCCCTGGTGAACTGGGCTTCTGTCCACAACACCTCATGAATGAAGTTTGGATGTCATCCAGGCAGGTAAGTAACCAGTTGCAGAAGGCGGCCCTAACAACATAATCCAATGGCAGTAACTCCTGGTGACAATGAATATGGTATGGGTGAAAATGATGTGCGTGTAGAATGTTGAGAACAGTTCTCTGATGGCACCCAACATCTGCAGCAATTGCTCTGCTGTTTGTGTGGGGATTTGCAGCAACTGCAGCCAGAACTAGTGTTGTTGTATCCTCGTCGCCTTGTGCCCTTGGTCGTCCTCGTTCTGCATTAACATTCCCTGTAGCCTCGAATCTTTGAATAATGTGACGCATTGTTTGACGAGATGGATGGCGTTCGTTTGGGTATCTGTCTCGATACAACCTAACTGCAGCATGTAGGTTTCTCCTTGCCTCTCCGAAGCAGAATATCATGTTGACCATTTCCGGAACAGTGTAGCTTGCCATCCTGAAATTGTTCTGCCTTCTGTGTGCTGAAACATGCCTTTTATTTGCTTTTCCGCATGAAAGTGAATTAACATGATTGTGGGTGATTGGTTGGTCCGATTTGGATGATTTTTTTTTGTTTTGTTTGTTTTTTTATGCTGAACAAGTTTGCAATTGGGTTTTTTTCTCTATCCCTTACGGTTGTTGAGATAAATTTTGAATGTGTCCTAATTTGCATATTTGGGATGATGAAAAGTGCACCATGGGATAGGCCACCCACAACTTCCTATTCGTTGGATTCATCAAAATTGACATGTCTGCTTCGGTTCAAAAAATAAAAGGGGGGTTCAGACTTTTGTATTCACCCTGTATAGTTGAGCCATATTATGCATAAATAATTAGCAACAAAATAACCGCCGCGTATAGGATGACAGCAGGTAAGCAGATTGCAATGCGTCCGACAGCTGCTGAAGTGAATGCTGGAGCATCCATGGAGCGAATGTGGCAATCGAGGTGATCCTAAAGGTGCTCAACTGGATTTAGGTCTAAGGAATTATGGGTCTATAGGCTCTATACGTTTCCCGCCCTAACTTTGTAGCATTGAATGTTAGAATGTGTGAAATGGTTAATTGTTTCGTTTTGTGATCAATCGCATGATCAATGAGTTCTACTTCACGTGATTAGCTCGTTCTTGATTGGCCTAATGGATTGAGAATTGCATAGGAACCCATGATCGGAAACGTCACCGTACGTCGGCAGGCGACACAATTTTCTCATGGCCTTTTATGTCCACATGAGAATTTCAGGCCAACATTGTTATTTTAAGACCAAAATATAAATATATCAAAGAATTACTGTTAATACATTAAATACGAGACTAAAAAAGATAAATATTACGATGTAATTAAGTTTAACGATGTCTTCTCTAGAATAACGCAGAGCTGAAGTACGTGGTACACTTGTGAACATGTACACAATCAACATGATCAGTTATCAGTTCAGTCGGTAAGATATTAGTCGTTGGTCTGGGTAGGCCAACGCCTCCTAAAGATAAGGCCTGAGCGCGAAAACGTCAGACATTGTTACATCATCATCCGAAGATACGTTTAAGGAGATATTATTGGTAGGCGTTGGTATGGCAAGCAGAAGCCTGCCACTATCGCATCCTGACAAAACCAGGCACTTGGATAACTAACTGAGCGCATTGTCCATCATTTTGAAAGGATAAAAAAAAACTGCATGTTTCTACATCCTGCTCAAATGACTACCCGCCGCACGAGAATGTGTTGGTGCTGCCACCTACACCGATTTTGCGTAAAATATCATTACAACGACCAATTTGAATATATTTCATTGTAGCAATTTGAAGATATTTCATTTTGCGACTTACATATTGACTTACTCTTGTATTAAACCTCAGCTTAATAAACAAAAGAAAAAATTAAAATTTACACTCTATCCAACGAAAGCTTGATTCCAAGAGGCCGGCCTAGAACCAGATGGCTAGACTGCATGGAGAATCTGGGTTCGAGTCGTTTGGGTATTACCATTGAGGACATGAGCTTGATGGCGGAAGATCGCGAGCGCTGGAGATTTTCCGTAGGGCTGCTGCCCCCGCGACCCTAACGGATAAGCGGGTTTGAAAAGTAGTAAGTAAGACATTGCTAATTTTACTTTTCAATAATGTCTAATACTTGAAAAGGGAAGTTTAACTGGCTGGACCCCCTCAGTCAAATTTTCGATGGACAGAGTGTAAATTATATAATTTAACATTTAATTTATATAGATATTTTTAATAATTAGAAAAAAATTATACGACATTTTGATAAGACAAATTTTATAAAGTTTACATAGCAATTCTTAGAAAAAGAAATTTTGTTAGATTTTATACAAAAATTAAATCTATACCTATAGTAAAACTGTAAACGACCCGCGGTTTATACATAGAAAATATTTAAGAAAATCTTATGCAACAGGTCTTACTAATAGAAGCCAAAACACTCATTTTTAGAATTTTTGTCAGTCTGTCTGTTTGTTTGTTACTTCATCACGCAAAAAACTACTAAACGAAAATTAACGTGGTTTTTACTGTTTCACTGTTTTACGTGTAACTTAAAAAATGGTGTATGATTTATCGTGATACGCCGTTTAGAAGCTGATTCTAGGTTAAAACTCTCTTAAGCTGGTAGTTGTTTTCAAGCTGACATGCGGTCAAGGTATACTTTAACTCACAAAATGCGGCCAGACTCAGTTTCCTGCAACACATTCAACGCTGCATAGTAAAGCTAAGTTTCCATGCATGCATTTTTGACGCATTTATAACTGCGTCTCGACGCAGAAAGCAAATGTGCATCTAGACGCACCTAGACGCACATTGCAACAGCTCTTGATGCATTTAATTCGAACGCAAGTATCAGTTTCCATGCATGCATGAAGTCTACGCAGAAAGTTCAACTGCGCATGCGTCATGAATTTATGTTTTGCAATTTTTCTCGTTAGAGGGAGAAGCTTCTCTCTAACCATCATGCCACCACCTTGATGTTTTTCGGATTTCTTAAAATATCATTATTAATTTCTGGTGTCCGAGCACAGATTCCATCAAATGAAGAAAAGGAATTGATGGGAGGATTCTTCTGCTTTCTTACCGTAGCATGTACAGCATTATCTAAATAAAAGAAATCATCAGTACTGGGTTCTAATAAAAATATTTTTATATCTAAATTTCAATTCATTTGTTTTTTCCAATATATCTTTACACTTTTAATTCATCTTTACACAAATGTAAATAGTACAGTGGAAATATTGGCAATTTCATTTATTTTATTTTCACGTCATTTCGGTAATTCTTTGGTCATTTTATATCGTTATTGTCTTTTATGTTTACATTGTTTTCATTTCATTTTAAATAAATTAATTGATTACAACATTATTTTAAAAGGTACACTCTTGAAAATTTATATTTTGCAATAGCGTATCTAGGAAATACACGCGACCTTTCACGTTCGTTTAGAGGGCGCGCCCGCTGGAAGGTTAACAAAGTAAGTGCGCTTGCGCAAAACAATCATGTGATCTAGAAAGATTTGAGACGCATTTACAAGTGCGTCAAGAAGTAGAAAGCCTATCTACTTCACTTTTCTGCGTCCAGACGCATGAACTCCAGACGCACATCAACCAAGATTCGGAGACGCAGATATCTGTTTCCATGATACGTGCGTCAAGACGCACCAATTTATGCGTCTAGACGCAGAGAAGCAGTTAAAAACGCATGTATGGAAACTAAGCTTTAGAGTGGGAAACAGTAGAGTGAAGTATAAAGGTTGGATAAACAGTATTGGCAACGGTGCTATACTTTTGAAAAGGCTTTATTTATTATTAGAAAAGGAAACATCACTACCAAAACTAAAAATGTAATCACCCCTTACATTTACCACCTTCTGCCACGCTTGTGGAAAGCAACGTACACTATCAGCGCGTCCATCTCTGTTGATGTCCCGAAGTTATCGTCCTAAGGTACGGATAATGGCGGGTTTTACTTTCGTTCCAAGTGTCTCTTTCATATTGGCGAAAAGATCGTCATCGCATGGACTTTTATTATCGCATGAGGCGTTAGCAGAATGAGGCCTCGCATTGTCATGAAAATGATAAGGGTCGTTTCCAACGTGCCGTCGCTTTTTTCTGAAACGCAGTTCCCGATAACAGTCTTTTGCACTACGACCTCGTCAAGCTCGATTTTGATTGTTCCAAGAACGTGGTTCCAATTTAGTTTGCACATGTTCAATAGATATTCGTCAACCTCAACGAATTTGAATTTGTCATTCCAGGTTATCTAATTTTAAAATAGAATGTATCATTCATAAATTTTGAATTATGTGCGAAGTCGCATTTTTGCTTGTTCTAATTTTATCCAACCCCTGTAATTTTTCTGAAATTATGATTGCAACAAATAAAGGTGTCCTGAAACTTTTCATCACATAGCGTACTTTCAATTAACATCTGATTTACCATTTAAAGATAACGATCTAAAAGATTTCACCATCTAAATTCGAGAAGAGCGAGGTCACCTCCAATTGAACATCGAATCAGACCGCGATATGAACTTTCGTGTCTTATTTGAGATCACTGATTAAACAGACCTTTTTACTTTCTTGAATATCCTGATTGAAACATGAACCCCATGCTCAGCTCTTTATTTTTTTTTCTCCTTCCCATGTTTTTATTTTCCTCATCACGTTTCTCTCGTGCTGCATCTCGTTATTTGAACCCTCCAGTTGACTAATCGTGTTAACCTTTTCCTTTCAATCTCTCTCGCTTATCCCCCAGAGGCTGGAATTAGTCCAATGGAACTGAATCATAGAGACAGAAAGGGGTCCCTGTGTCAACAGAAAACGGCTCATCAACGATTTCCAACTTCTTTCTCTTTTTTTCCCACGGAGTATTAAGAGAAGGCCAACACAGCCTCTGGGTCATTAAGATTTGCTGGATTTTGCTGTTTGCTACCGCCCCTTCGCAGTTCCTTCTGTTGCCTTATCTTGCTTGAAGAAGCGTGAAAATTACTGATGAAATGAGTGAAAATCAAAACCGATTTAAATGGAGAAGTCGGATGACACAAGGGCCAATCTCAAAGGGATATGTTCACTGAATTCCTAATTCGAAACCAAAACTTTTAGCACTGCCTCCCAGGAGTTCACTATTTCCTTCAACGCCAAGAATCGCTTTGGGAAAACAGACAAAAGGATTTGAGGATGCGGTTCTTGCTGCAATTTTTCACGATTTTAAGAAACCCCACTACAATAAAAAAGTATACATACTGAAGTTTGCAGCAATGGGCATACTGGTTTAGAACAAATTTTTTTCTAAATCTTTTTTAAAAGTACTCTCCATTGGAAGCTAAACACAGATTCATCCTAAACCAGTCAGAAAAGGCTTCTCTCCAGTCCACTCCGGAGACATTGTATGCGAGTACGAAATACGAAGAAATCGCAGAGAGCCTCAACAAATTTTGAGGTGCCTCTCTCGCCAGATTTGCAGCCTTTCATCACCTACCATTTTGCAGTGACAGTTTTGCCAGTTTGCGGAAGAATGGTTGCCATGTGACCAGTGAAAGAGAAGAAGCTAACACTTATAACCTTTCAAAATCTTCTCGGTTTCTTCGGCGGAGGGTCTGTTTTGTTTGACTGGTCTAACCTAACCTAGTCTCAGGGTTATAGTAATAAAGCCATATTTCATCACCAGTTAGGATGCTGTAAACTGATCGTGGTTCTTCTTGTTCGAATCTTTCGAGCATTTTATGGCACCACTTCACTCTTATCTCTTTTTGCTCTGACGTCAACACCTGGGGAATCCATCTCGCATATCGTTTTGTTTGTATACAAATAGATCAGCTACAAATTTCTGCAGTGACCCTCATATATCGAAAGGTAGTGCATGCATTTCAGGTTGCGCCCATTTTTTTGTCAACAAACTGTATGAAAAGAAAGAGCCCAAATAAAAAAAAGAATAACGTGGTAGGGTGTATCCGTTACCCCCCATTTCTGAAACTCTCTTCATTCTCTTGTCTAAAGCAGAAATGGCAGGAGCTGATGAAATATTGAGCGAGCTTAATCCACTGAAAGGCCCATAAATTGGATAACATCGTTTCCAATTTATACAAGTACGATTTCTCCTTTCATTGCTCATTTCTTTCTGATTCTTTTCTCCTGTATCGTCATCCAACTTTTTTTTTTACCCCCCTCGGTCCCCGCCCCCCTACCAACTTCTTCCTATTTAATCTGTTTTCCTTCCTTATTCGTTTAGCTCATTTTGCTGAGAGTTTCGTTTAAGCCTACTTTCTCTCTCTCATTATAAACTTATTCCTGGGCCTCCTTTTATGTGTCCCCGATGCCTATTACCCGTTTTGTTCTCTTCTTTCAAGTGCTTTTACTGGTTTGTTTTGGTTTAATGAAAAAAAGGAGGGGGACTGGGGAAAGGACTGCAATAAAAAAATAAAAGAAGAAAAAAAGTGGGGGGGGGGGGACTGAGGAGGAAAAACTCCTGAGCGAGAAAAAAAGAAAGAAAACGAGAACGAGAGAGAATTTCCCTGAAAACGGCCTAATTAAAGATGGCCTAAGACTGAGAAAACGTCCAAATGACAAACCTTGGGGGCCTTGAGTAGAGGAGAAAGTAAAAATTAAACGAGGGGGCGAAGTTAAAATTCAAGCGATATACTTTTTTTCTTTCTTTCTTTCTTTCTTTCTTTCTTGGCCTCGTTTCTTTGGGTTTCTTTTTGGTAAAGTTTTGTATAAAAATTAAAGTGCGATGCTCTGGAATCTTAACTGTTCATCCACGTGAGGTGGTCTGATTGAAATGAAATCCTTTTGAAGCTAATAACTTTTATCAATTTACGAATTTGAGGAAAATGAATCTCACTATGGCGTAGGTATATAAAGTATATGAACTATAGCGGGATGCATTTACGAGTGATGGACGGAAGGGGAGAGAATTGGATGCTCGGATATGAACTGTGGCGATCCGTGGTAATCAAAAATGTTGGCATGGAGTCAGTAAGGCGTTGCAAGTCAATAGAAGGCATTCACAAACCATTCCCTCTCTTAGCAGATTTGTTGCAAGAGGATCTTGATCTCGGTTATGTCGTTCCAACGTGTCTCAAACATATTCTACGAGGTTGAGATCTGGCCAAATGGGATAAATGACGGAAGTCATCTTCGTGCTCGCTAAACCATTGCTGAATTATCTGTGGCGATGGACAGCAGCATTGTCGTCCCTAAAGAAGCCGTCACAAGCAGGATAAAAGTACAGTATCGCAGGACCGACTTGATTGGCAACGATATTCTGGTTGTCCGGGGAATATACCTGACCGTTCATGAATATCAGAGGTCCGGTACCTCATCAGAAGAGGAACCACCATACTAGGCCCGCCATCAGAACCTTGAGTTGTCTTCAAAGCCATGCTGGAACCGTTGCATCATGGGGCTCCCACCAAACCCTCAGCCTACCGTCGACATAAAACAATCTGCATGTGATTCGTCAGACTACATAACATTCTAACAATCTTCACGTGTATTTGCAGAAATCAGGGTTTTCGTATAGACCGCTTCAAATCCAGGTGCATAGTTCTGCCAGATGCGGATCAGGAAAAGCCTTGGTTAAAGTCATTTGCAGCGTCATTCTCGTCTTCTAGAGAAGAGGCCAATCACATGCAGAGAGATGACGGGGGAATCGACGTCAGAGGGAAATTTCAAAAATACGAGGTCAGACAAATGGACGAAGGAAAATGTGTCCTCAAAACTAAATAGAGGGGGGAGTAATTATGAAGCGGCAGAGATTGCGCAAATTAACAGGAATAGCTGTGACATTCTACGAGAATGGTCGTCCGGATTAATAAATGCTGGGAATATGTATTTAGGAATAAGCGATAAGCCGTTGACCGTCAGTAATCTTTCCTTGAAGGAGTTGGAACATTTTCGTCGAGCGTTGAATGTACCGGAACTTAGCCCTTGCAGTAGAGTAGTGGGAGTTTTTCCGTGCAACTTACGAGCCTACTTGGAAGACAGCCTGGGAGGCTTCGCAAAATGCAACTAACAAGGGGACATGACGACCTCGGAATTTTAGTTTAATACGAGACTTCGTATAGTTGTAGTGTACCTTTAGGATGTTAATATACTTAAAATATTAAGGCGCACTGAGCAGCCAATTTTGAAAAAAAGACGGTTTAAAGTTTCGAGCACCATATATAAGGGAAAGTTTTCGTCTTTGATTGTAAGTGATCCGATAGCTCAGACGGCAGCGTGATTATGTGACATGTGATGTCAGTGTTTAATTTTATTATTTTTTTTTGGT
>JAHWFO010019665.1:1314086-1334374 GCA_023313115.1 Rhysida immarginata | reverse complement strand
AAACCCCATTATAATAGAACTTCCCCACCCCCCCTTGACACGTCACAATTACTACTCACAAATCAAATTATTTGTTTGAGGTGGCGGGTTCGAATCCCAGTTGTAACATTTTTCTTTCTTTACCCAAATAATTATTCAATATATTATATTTACAAATTTATTTGTGACAACCAACTTTTTTCACAAAATTTTCCTTTTCTCAAAATTATTCTACTTATTTTTATTGTTACAAGTGTCTACGGAGTAATAAAATATTTTCTACAAAATATTTTGTATAGAATCAACATTTTAAAAGCAATAACTATTTTATTTTATTTTATTTTTTTATTTTATTAAAAAAAATTATTTCGAGGCTACCTGACATATTTATCATATAGTGCACAAGGCAGGCAGAGCGCAGAGAGGCACGTGAGAAGAGGTTTGGAATGTTCTAGATCTTTCTCGCGCCATTGGCTCTCGTCAAGTATGAGCGGAGGTTTGCCAAGCCGTTACAAAGAAAAAGCCGTTTTAATTGTGAAACAATAATGGTTTTTTTAATCATAAAACAGTTAATAAAAACGTTTTTCTGTGAAAATGGAGAGCGGAGAATTTGCTGGCTCTTCGGGGATTGAAGAGAAAATTGACGAATATATGAACAGCGAAAATAAAGGAAAAGGAAAATTTTGAGAAAAGGAAAATTTTGTGAAAAAAGTTGGTTGTCACAAATAAATTTGTAAATATAATATATTGAATAATTATTTGGGTAAAGAAAAAAAAATGTTACAACTGGAATTCGAACCCGCCACCTCAAACAAATAATTTGATTTGTGAGTAGTAATCACGCTGCCCTCTGAGCTATCGGATCACTTACAATCAAAGACGAAAACTTTCCCTTATATATGGTGCTTGAAACTTTAAACCGTCTTTTTTTCAAAATTGGCTGCTCAGTGCGCCTTAATATTTAAGTATATTAACATCCTAATGGTACACTACAACTATACAAAGTCTCGTATTAAACTAAAATTCCGAGGTCGTAATGTCCCCTTGTAAGTTAACAAAAGTCTGTTATCGCATTCTAAAGTACTAAATTGTTGATTGAGAGTGACTGAAGCTTCACAAACAACTTCATTTGTTTCGTGGCTTCGTCTCGCTTCTGGACTATATTCTTATAACCGGAGCCGGAGCCTCAGAATGATCATGGCAGCGTTAAATACGATTCTAAAACTGTAAGTGTTTATTTATCGCTCGCATTCAGGGAACTGTATTTATATAACGCTCTGTCCATTAATTGTAAGCTTTCTCATTATCTTCCATATAAAACGGCTCGCTGATCTCGAGAAGAGAAAAGAGCAGAAGATAGATTTTCACAGTAATTATTTATGGCTACGCACTTACACATTGAGCGGGCTTAAACTTTTCTTAGCCAGAGTGACTGTATTAACATTTAGCTTATCTACATCCCAAATTAATTAGTGCGGAACTTCGTGAAATTAAATGTGTGCCAGCAAATGGAGCATTCATGTTTAAGTGAAGGTTATTCTCATCGAATTTGAGTGTTAATTATTTATTGCTAATTTAATGTTTGGTTTATTATTAGCAATCTTTACCCATTACATTAAGTGAATGTAATTTACTCTCGATCTCTGCCGTAAAGTGTAGTGTATGCTCCATGTTGAATAGTTCTCATCAGTGAGCTAATACACTGGCTGACAAAAAAAATGAAGCACCCAGAAGGAGTGGTTGGTCTACTTCCCAGGGCGCGTTTCAGCTGTCCAAAGCCGCAATACTCCATGGGGGATGCGTCTGGAGATTTCACGGGTATGTCTTCAAAAGGAAGTGAATGTCTGCCCGTCTCCTGTTCCAGTGTTCGCAAATGGGCGACCGTTGACTTGGGCATATGACTCGCAGCTTTATCTTGATGCACCCATACCAGGTTTCGGAAGCTTAACCAGTCGGAGATTTTTATGGATTATGTTGCGTAGCGTTGCGACAGCCCTTTGAGTTTTGGAATTTTCTGCAGAGATGAGACGCTTGACTTTGGGTACAATCTCCGGTGTTCTGCTTGGAGTGGGTCGTTATCTCGAGTGTCCTGGTCCGTCCAACGTTCCTGGTATTGTGGTTTTTCTGTTTTTATTTAGTATGTTATAGATTCCTAGCTTCGAAATGGTGTGACCCCTGGATTTGCATCGTTTTATGTATGCAAATAATCATGGAAATGCGTCGGAAAGCGCATTTATAGATCCTTTCCAATATATATTGATTTTGGCGGCATTCTCGCGGCTAGCGTTTGTACAATGATTAAGAATGATGAACCGATGTCCCCTTTATAACTCTTCACGACCGCGTAGCCCTGTCAACCAAGTGGCTGGAGAATTTGCATATGAAAATCGTTTAGTTGTAACGTACTCAACCCTCTGTATTCCATTCCGGTGACGAATCACTGGACGACCTGGTAAGCCTCAGCTGGTAATATGCGACACGAGTTCCTTCCAAGGCCAAACCATTACGACCGCGTCTACACGCGGTAAGTAGAACAGCAAAAAGTACGGTTCTTCCTAGATCACTCAATGCAAAATTGACCCATAATGCGATTTCCGCTTTGGAATGGGAGCTGCTGCCGCATCCACCTTATTCCAGATATTTCACCAAGCGATTATCACTTCCATGCTCTGAATATTCACATTCGAACGAGAAGTTCCGTGATGATGATATAGAGATTAAATCTGAGGTGGATAGTTTATTTGTCTCTAAAGAGAGGACATTTTACCAATACCGTATGCATGAGCTTGTGTCACATTGGGAAAGTTATCGAAATATCGACATGTAATGGTGACTAATTCGATGAGTAAAGTCCTTTTGCCATACAACTATTGTGTCTTGGTGTTTCATTTGCAAAAGCGACAGAATGGCGCATTTCCGTATAAGGGTTCCTTTACAAAATGGGATGTACTCTGAACACCTACAAGCCCTACCAAATTCTGTTATACCTTGTATGGACTTAAAATCCTTGCTTATTAATAAACACTGCAACTTAGCTTATTAATGAAAACTGTTTTGTTTTTTTTAATTTCCAAAGTTAGTGAAATGGCTCCAAAATCGGACACCCACCTAGTTACAACATAATTAGCGTCCTGGAAAAGTGGGATACCTAAAAAGGAATTGAATTGCAAGTGGAATGTTACGAAAATAATGAAAGAAATTCATCTCATTAACGTCAAGCTTTCCTCATATGACCACGACAACAAAATAACAAAATCAGGGTTCCTCGAAATGGGGACAATGTGATTAACGAGGATAAAGAGGACACGAAATATGTAAAGGTCGCCCAAATTAATCATCTTCCTTCGTGAACAGTAATAATAATAATAATAATAATAATAATAATAATAATAATAATAATAATAATAATAATTCAAAACATCCATGGGATATTCCCATGAAACGTGACAATCTCAGGCGTTTACCCTAATCAAAAGGTCCCCATGAAAGGTTTTACAAACGTGACTCTTTCTGGTCAGAGTATCACAAAGAGGAAAGAAGAGGAAAGAAGCAAGAGACCAGGTGGAGAGAAGAAAGAAACAAAGACAACGATCCCCGCGGTGCTCACGAGTATGAAATAAAAGAGTAGGAGCGCGTGGGAGGCAGTAGGGAGCATTAGCGTCCAGACCACGGAGCAAAAGGCAATAATGAAAGCCAACGCCGCTCAGATCATCGGTGCGCAATCTCTTCGGGGCTAATGATGTCCACGCCAACGATGAGGAACAGGAGAGCAATTTCCGTCGGCCCGGCGACGCACACACAGACACACAAACGTGCCCCAGTCGAGTCGCTGCATTTCCTGCTGATCACGAGAGGAAGAGGAACATTAGTCGAAACAAGGGAGGGGGATAAGAACATCCTTTGGAGAAGAAGAAGAAGGACGTGTGTAAAGACTGCCCTTCAGCAGAGCATGATCACGTGAGACTCAGGGGGTAGTTATTAAAAAGCATGAAAGGGAGCGCGACGGTGGGGTAACAGATAGCAGATATTAACGCTACGAGATTTAATGCTACCCTGCCACAAATGGTACTTAACAATAGAGTAATGGCTTCGGAACAGATTAGGCTTACCCTCTCGCGATTTATCAGTTGGCCACACATCAGAAGCGAAATAAGTGTGACTGTTGGAGATACCATGAAAAGGAGTGGACATTGTTGAAGTAGGAGAGATCCCAACAGTGAGGAACGGGCAAAGAAGGCCTGGTGGGAGGGTATCCTTTTTATGTCCCCCACAGAAATTACATCGTAAGAAACTCATTTCGTGCCATAAGTGACTCACCCTCGGGAAAGTGATTTTCTTCCCTCAGGCTCCTCTTCTCATAACTTTAATAATGTAAGAAGCTAGGGGGTCAAACGGCTCCTCTGATTAAGCTTGAAAATTTAAAAGCCGTTTCGCTGTCTCGTAAATCATTTTAAGATTAATACCCCCGGCTCAAGAGACACCCCTGCCCTCTCAACACATGCTTTGTTATAAGCTACGTTCTCCTGCTCTTCCCTGCTCCTTTTTATTTATTTTTAACAGTCTCGCTTATCTTTTTTTTATTTTTCATTAACGGTTCATGGTGGGTGTAAAATAACTATACTTCGGGATCCCATGATTTACCCCTCATTCACTTCAATCTCGTTTTATACGCGCTTCCTCGCGACCAATTCTGAATACTTTTCAACAATACGAGCACTTCCAGGAAAAGCTCCACTGAAACCTTTGCTTTTATGCAAAATACTTTAGCTCATGTAATTCAAGCGTGTACTTAATTGAAAAAAATGTTGCGTGAATATAATTCCAGAACTTGATCAGCATGGGGAAAAGCGAAGGACCTAACTGACTTCGAAAAAGAACTCATTGTTGGTGCTCATTTAGCAGAAGCCTCAAACAACAAACCAGCTGATTGAATTCTAGCAAGGTGTGATATCCGGACTATTCAACTGTTGGAAAACATGATCAACAGCGTTTCACTGGTAAAAGTGAAAAATAATTTTAATCAGACCCATATCTGGCAGAATCATGCGCCAATAAGTGAAGCAGATCCAAATCGGCATTCGCATGTTTTCGTCTATAGTGATATCTGGAACATCGTGACTAAAAGAAAATTATGTGGTCTGACGAATCATGATGCGCCTTGTTTAGCACGGACGGTAGGCACAGGGTGTGCCGGGAATCCCAAGAAGAGATGGGTGTAGCATGCCTTATCGAGACAAATCAAGGTCCTGGTGGTGGTGTCGTGATATTGTGCTTGTTTTGCTGATATGGAACAGGTTCCCTTATATCTATGGCAGGTTGGTGCGTTCCACGGACAACCTGGATATTTTATCGACCAAATCCTATAATGCTGCAGTTTTATCTTGCATATGACGACTTCGTCTTGGACGACAGCGCTACTACTCATCGCGCACAATTAGGTCAGGAGTGATTAAACGAGCACGAAAGTCGTGAAATCTGTAAGAAGGTTATGTAGCCTGACGAATGACGATACACGTTCGAAATTTAAAGTGGAGTTAATGCTTCAAACATAAGGTACGAAATTAATAGAACAAACGGAAGGAAAATATTCCGTGACTTGGATTTGTACTTAGATTCGGTAGCCCATTTGGTAAAGGCAATGAACGCGGTCCCTGATTCGAATGCAGGACGCGGAATTTTTTCCGATACACGTGGTTTTTGTAGGCAGAGGCTTTTGCGGGAGTCATCCAGCAAATTTTTTCAAGAAATCTCAAGAAGCTTCTGATGGTAGTGCCATCTTCAGCTGGTATGGGATAATCCGCTGATATTCCTGGAAGGTCGGGTACGTTTCACGGTCTACCTGAGCATTGTCGCCGCTTTTAGCTAGCGACTTTTATCTCTTTCTGCACCTGAAGTCGTTCCTTGGTGGCAGAAATTCAACAACGATGACGGAGTAAAGGAAGCTGTCACTACGTGGTTGACATCACAGGTGCAACTTTTTATGAAGAGGGATACAAAAACTCGTACCCCGCTAAGATAAGTGCGTTCAAAATGGTGGGAGCTAAGTAGAAAATAGTTCAATGTATGGAGGTTTTTTTTTGCAATAAATTTTTTTCTGAATGCTTACTTGCTTTTTTCTGGACGTACCTCGTAAAATAGCTTAAAAAGAAAAACCTTAATATTTAATAGTGTCTCAGATATCGCCCTACGAAATGTAGAAATTTCGCAAAAATTACAGACTATCCAAATTTATGCATAATAAACACCAGAAGAATTATCCAAAACGTCAACAGAAAAACAGATCGAGAGATAGGGAATACATCACAGGATATTCGATGCTGAGCGCCAACGGGTTCGATGGGGGCACCTTAAAGTTGAGGCGTCGGGCCGATACGATTGTGCAAAGTAAAGCATTTCCACCGCTCAGATCGACGCAGATAGCATATCTGATGATATACCCATGATAATGAGCCACGGCCATCAACAATGACATTGCGAGAATTTGGGACACGGCTTTGAAAATGCCAAGATGACAAGATTAACTCATTTAAAGGTAAACTCCACGGAAAAAAATCGACTTATTTTTTTTCCATCATAACATTAATCCAGGTTTTTTTCCTAACATTTCGATTTTTTTCCTAATATTTTATTAAGAAAAATGCCTCGGAAAATTGAAAATTTGTGTGAGATCTTCCATTCCTTCTCCACAGAACACGGCGGAACAAGCTGTCATTTTCTGCCGCGAGAACTCGGGGAATTTCTTCGCCGAGACTCTATTCACTTAGAACGATTCTACATATCGTAAGATTTTGCTAACCTGTTTTATGTCGTATGCCTTCAATTTGTTCTCTGTTTGGATGTGTAAATAGACAGTCGGATAGAAATTTCACGTTTCATAGATTTCCACAATCAGAAGCGAATAAAAAACAGTGGATTAGTTTTTGACAGCGAGGGAACTGGTATCCAACTCCAAACAGCATCGTGTGCTCTTTTTGAAGCGTCTTGCTTTGTCTACGTATCCGCCGTTTTAAATTCAGTATCAATTCAAACAAGAAATTCGCTGAAACTAGATCACGTATAAGGTGGAACTAGATACTCTTCCAACTCTACACGAGGCTGGCGTTCTTCAAGAACAACGACCGCAACAGCACTCGTTAAACACCGAAGGAATGAGGAGGTAGGCCTATTTGCTGTGTAAGGCACGCCGCCCTAATGTGCACACGCCGACACGGCAAGCAGAAGATCCCGGTTTAATGCTAACGGCCCTTGTATATCGCTGTCACTGTTATCAAAATCGCAGTCGTCACTACAGGTCTTGTTTCATATTCATAGTCCATTGCGATGCTCAACTGACAACTAACCGATAGCGTCCAATGTGTGACGTCACGAATTCGAAATTCCTTCGCACTTTTCGGCAACTTGTGACGTAACAGTTGCCGAACCATGGCGCCAATGTCTATCGCAGGGGGAGGGAAAAAATGAAAGTTTTTTATATATTTTATCAATTTTGAGTACGAATTGAAAATTTCTATACATGCTATGTTGTTATTGAGACTTTCATCTTTCATTTTAAACAAAGTTGTTTTGGGTGCGGAGTTTACCTTTAAGGTTTGGCAAAAAATAATGTTTTTTTGTAAGTTCATTAACGTCATTTACCCCTGGCCAGTCAGAAACTAAACATGAATATTCGGTACATGTTAGAACGACATGTCCAACAGCAATACAGGGTGTAAATTTTAAGTTGACAAAGCAGAATAACTCGAAAAATAAGCTTCACACGAAAAAATGCGTAGAATCCAAAGTTGATTATTTTCGAGGGGGCATCTGCTGGTGCTAAAATTAGCCCACCCCCCCCCGGCCCCTGGGGGTGGGGCGGGGGGCAACTTTAAAATTTCAAATGGGAACCCCTATTTTTTATTGCAGATTCAGGTCCTACATAAAAAACTACGTACATTTTGTCTGAAACATTTTTTTTTATTTTTGGTAGATGGCGCTGTAATTCAAGAAAATCCATTTTCTCATTTTTGCGTGGAAATGGTTACGGAGAAATAAAAAATACTTATTTACTTCGTAAATTTTGCCGCAAAGTTATTATTTTATTATTTTTTGCCGCGGATTAGGATAATTTTGTTTTGTTTCGTGGTCATGAGGCCACACAACTTTATAATTATCAAACAAATCAACTGATTAGCTAACTAACTAACCGAACATCCTACGTACTAACGAGTGAACTCATTAACTAACAGAGTAAAAAAGTAAAAGACTGTGTAAAGATGAAGTTATTCCCGTTTAAGATTTGGTGGTCCTTAAAAGGACCGATTGTTTTCGTTTTATTTTTTCTTATTTGCAAATACTTGCAAGTAAATGAATTTCGGGGTGCTTGTATTTCCAGTGAGTCCCCTCGCCTCTCACTTTCGGCCTGCTTGTTGTCCTTAAATCCCTTGCATCTCGCCGTTTTATGAAATTAAATGTTCAAATTGATGACCTCCAACTTCGATGCATTTATTGACTCGTTTTGTAAATTCCTGAACACATCTTGATAACATGTCTGGTGTAATTGCAGCGCAAGCATCTCTTATTCTTTGAATCATGTTTTCGCGAGTGGTTGGCGTTTCCTTATAAACGATATCTTTGAGGTAACCCCATAAGAAAAAATCTGGCGATGTAAGGTCAGGCGATCTGGCTGGCCAATTCACAGGACCTTCCCTGCCGATCCAGCGACCATGGTAAAGTCGATGTAGTACTTCGCGCGCTACTAATGAATAATGCGCTGGACAACCATCATGTTGAAACCACATGTGTTGTCGAAGTTCAATACTCAGGTCTTCAAGTAGATCTGGTAGTTCATTTTCAAGTAGGTTACGATATTTGTTGCCATTCAAATTACCGTCTATAAAATATGGACCGATAAGTTTATCGCCAATTATCCCACACCAAACATTAATTGACCAAGGTCGCTGATGGTTGACTTCTCGAATCCAGTGTGGGTTCTGTTCACTCCAGTAATGCATGTTATGTCGATTAACTTCCCCGTGGTTTGTGAATGTTGACTCATCGGAGAAAAGAACTCGTGCAAAAAAATGTTGGTTTGTTTGCATCTGCTGAAGTGCCCAGTGACAAAACGTTAGACGGTTTTGGTGGTCATTGCCATGTAGTTCCTGATGCATAGATACATGATATGGATGAAATTTGTGGAGCTTCAGCATTTTCCAAACACTCATATGTGAAATTCCTGATTGCCTTGATATTTCTCTTGTGCTCGCATGTGGATTATGAGCCACAGCAGCTAGGACTGACACTTGATTGTTTTCTCCACAAACAGTAGCTGCACGGGTTCTTTTTTTCTGGTTCACACTACCTTCCGCAGTAAATTGTTTAATAACTCGAACAAAAGAAGACCGTGATCGCGTTTGGCCAGGAAAACGCTGAGCATAAAGCGCGACTGCATTATCAAAATTTCTCCCACTTTCTCCATAAATGTACACCATCTCAATTTTTTCTTCCACAGAAAGATAATTCATAATGTAAATTCAAAAGCAATACGGCGTTGTACACTCACAAAAACAGTTGAAAAATTACAATCTTTTCTTCTAAAGATCAGAATTTAAAATGTAAACATTCTGAAAAAAATGCCAATGTTTACGTTATTTGTTTGTTGACGAAATGTCTTCAAATTACATTGTAGTTAAAACAATGTAGGAATCGAAATGAATAATAAATTAGTTATTTCCACGCAAAAATGAGAAAATGGATTTTCTTGAATTACAGCGCCATCTACCAAAAATAAAAAAAATGTTTCAGACAAAATGTACGTAGTTTTTTATGTAGGACCTGAATCTGCAATAAAAAATAGGGGTTCCCATTTGAAATTTTAAAGTTGCCCCCCGCCCCACCCCCAGGGGCCGGGGGGGGTGGGCTAATTTTAGCACCAGCAGATGCCCCCTCGAAAATAATCAACTTTGGATTCTACGCATTTTTTCGTGTGAAGCTTATTTTTCGAGTTATTCTGCTTTGTCAACTTAAAATTTACACCCTGTATTCCCATCCAATAAACCTGCTAAGAGAACTAAGGGAAAGTCTGGTGAACGCCTTATCTTCCATCGACTTACAATGCTTCAAGACCTTATTGACTTTATGCAACTGTTGTAATTCGGACTAAAGCGGGTCCAATAAAACACTAAACAGATTGTCTCTCTTTTCGGGAAACCCTGACTGGGTCCATAAAAAGCTGTAAGGTAATAGACCAAATAATAGAAATCCCATCCTAATATTATTTCATTAATAATATCTTCTCGTGTATTATTAGCCTGTACTTTGTTGCCCCTTCGATTTTTTTCCTTACTTTTAATTCCATTTCTTCTTTGTTCTCGTTTTCCCAGTTTTTTCCCTCCAGTACTTTTTCTTTTTTTTTTCTCCATCGTTTCTTCGTTGGATCTCTTTCCAACCCTGACTAAATCCCTTCTTCTAAGTGATGTTTACGCAATTTCTCACCACAGGAGGCAGTGTCTAGCGGAGAAGGTTCTACCAGATGACAAGATTAAGACGAACTGCTTGATGATTACACTCCAATTTACCCAACTCTTTCAAAAAAACCCTCTCCATTTACACCCACCTCCTCGCTCTCTTTCTCCATCTTCTTCACTGTTTCATAATATTCAATAAGTACTGGTGTTATTGTTTACAGATCAATGTTTCGGGGAGGGAGGTGGAATTAATAAGCTTCTTCGTTTCTACATTTGAATCGATTTTCCCAGTACTTTTGTGCGTAAATAAATAAAGCACCAACAGATCCTTAAATCATCCGATGGCAAATGGATGATCACCCACCCACCCAAAAAAATAATTTCTTTTCCCCAGTCCTTCTCATTTTTTCATCTATCGTTCTTTAATCTCTTAAAAAAACTCATCCAACCTCCCCGATCTCTTTTTCTTTTCAAATGACAAATCTTAATAACAAGCCAACCTCGTTAATCCGACATAGTTCGCCGTACCGAGGACTCATTCCCGGGGAGGTTCCGCCCTTTTAATTTCTTCCTTTGAATTATTTTGAAGAGAGAGAATTGAAGAAGAACTCAAAACGCACGACTGTCTCTGTTAGTACTGCAACAGTGAGACGAGAGATTGTTGAAGAAGGAATTAAAAAATAGCAAGATTAAAAAAAAAAAAAGGATGTCGGGGCATTCGAGTTTCGTTCTGCTTGAGAGTCAGTGGAAGCGACGCACAAATTTCTTCCGGGGTAGGCCAAATAAACGAATTTTTTCTTGCCTCGATACTGGCAGTTTGCCTTGGATTAAAAAAGAAAAGAAACGCTGATGTAAGAAAAACAAACAAAAACTCAGGAAATTGTAATGGAGTGATGAATCTAAAAGGAGGAGCAATTTATTTAAAAATAAACAAATAAAATTCTTCCAATATTATCTTCATTTCTTGGAAGAAAATTGCTTGTTTTTTGTTTTCTCCGCCCCATCTGTTTGTGCTCAAATTAACTCAGACATTATTGTTATTATAGCTTGTCCAATTTTTAAAGTGGATCAAAAATAAACTGCAAAGATAATTAGTTTCGGAAAACTTATTTTCTTCAATTATATTACGGAAAATTTTTTTTTGTTTAGTATGTTTGCCTGTGCTGGGTTAAATATCTATCAATCTGACATTCCCAATTGGTGAGTGAAAATGGCATAGGTCATAAAAATAGCAATAATACGTTTGAATCCTCTCATCGTTGTAACAATGGAATTCAAACAGAAACGTTACGTCAAAAAGAACGGGTTTCTGTCGGAACCATGGTCTTTTAATCTTCTGTTCTATGCACTCAATAGTTGGTCTGCAAAGGTGCGTCTCAAAAGTTGTTTTTTTTTTACTTTCTAGATAAGAAATGAAAATAAAAATTGTTTTGACTGAAATCTAACATTCACATGTGAAAAAGATCAAAGTTTCAAAATAATTATTTCTATTTGTAAACCAAAAAAATCAAAAAAGGTCTTTCTCAAAAGTTTAGGTAAGTTACCGTCATTCAGCTTTCAACCTCTACAAGTATACAACAAGTCACTTGGTGTATCCCATAATTGGATATCTGTTATGTGACGGCTTAATAATGCACATGATATGGCGCATTTATTTAAATGAATAGTAATGTCTAATGATCAATTAGATAAAAAACAAACAAAATCTGAACAACTGCTAATTAATAAATAATGAAAAAACACGATCTGGCCATTTCACATGTCCAATAAATATACAGCCACTTATGTTTATTGTGGTGTAATATCCAGTGAAGTTTCCGTTTTTTTTGGATAACTTTAAAAATGCATCCTGGCAAAGTTGTAACGAGGTTTTGGAGATAAGTCACATCAAGTCCTTCCCATGCTTCTACTATGACAGTCTTCAAATATTATGTTGTTGAATATTGCGTTCCATTGACATACACAGAGTGTGATAAGCATCCCCAAATATTCTCATTAGGTTTCAATCTGCAGATAATGCAGGCCAGTCAATGACAGGAACACCATTGTTGAGAAACCATTCCCATGTGCTTTTAGCGTTATGTACGGGAGCAGTGTCCTGCTGGAATAGGCAGTGAGGTCCTCCCATTACTTTTGCAGAATCGAGCAAATATTATTCTAACAGAGCTTGGTATGCACTAGCATTCATTCTTCCACTAATGAAGGCAATATTCAAGATACCACCCCATCCGATAGCTCCCCACACCCATAACACTTCCACCTCACCTTTTACGTTTTGAATAACACTAGAGCCCTTTTCTAAGGTTGTGCCAATGAAATTGCCATGCATCTGGACCGTCAAAATTGAATTTTTTTTCGTCGCTCTATATCATATTCTTCCACTTCTCGTCCCATGACATCTTTTCTTTTGCCCAAAGAAGCAATTTTTCTTTATGACAGTTTTTAGAACAGGCTGAGACTTTCTCTTCTGGTACTGTAGGATGTTACTTTTAAGAATAACAGTTGCGTTATGAGTTTGCATACAGGAATACCATCTGTTGATGCAAGAGTACGTAGAGACGCTGAATTTTGGCTTACTTCTCGAATTATTGCTCTTTTTTGGCGGATGGTTAGTTTTTCAGGTCGTTCAGTTGACTTCTTTTGGCCATAATTTTCTCTTAACCTTAAGTAGTTTTCCATCATCGAGTGTGAACGTCCGAATATTGGTGCAATAGGTCTTGCAAATTGTCCAGATTCTTGCAGACCAATAATGCGCCCCTTTTCCACGTCACTTAATCGGGTTCCTCGCGGCATTTTTGACTTTCAATGCAGCAGCTCAGCCTGGATAGTTGTAACTTGTTACCTTTACTTTTTTCAATTCGTATGCTTTATGGATATATATGCAAATGTGAAAGATAAAAATTAACAAGATAGGGAAAGCCAATTAAAGGAAAAAGTAAGTGGCTGTATATTTATTGGACATGTGAAATGGTTTGATTTTGTTTTTTTATTGTTTATCATTTAGCACTTGTTCAGATTTTATTTATTTTTTATCAGAGTGATTATTAGGTATTACTTTTCATTAATTGAACGCGCAATATCACGTATTTAGTGCATCGTTGTTTTTTATGAGTAATGTGTTTGGCTTTATAATTTCTGGACGCACCTAATCTCCACTGCCGAGTATGTTTGCTGGTAACCGTTTTTCTTATTTACTAGTTATTTGTATGTTTCTTCTTAATGATTTGTTTGTCTGTTTTTTATTTACGTTTATCTCACGATTGTAAGCAATTGATATTGTTGCCTCGAGTTATTGTAGAGAAGATGCTTTTCTGAGAAATACAGCGAGTTGTAGCAACACCTCCTAGAAAGAAAGCCTGTGCACCTCCTGTAGGGGAATTGTTAAAAAAAAACACGAGACAGTTGTTGAAGAAGAAAATAGATATATTCATGCTTGGCTTCTTCTGGCGGGAAGGAGAAAGATTGGCCAAAGGCTGAACGAATAAGATCGCCAATTTCTTGATTTTACCTCTGTTTCTGCGTGTAATTGGAATCAAGTAGTATCTTTTCTCTGATGTTTGAGGTCTCATTAAAGGAATGCTGTGTCTTTTAAGCATTCCTAGAGCTAGATAAAGAGGAACGTGAAGAATTTATTTTCTACTTTTTGGACCAGTGGACACGGAATTGGAGGCTGGGAATTCATCTGTGCATTTGCATGCGGTAGCGAGCCCCGACGAATCTGTGAGCTTTAACTTTGGAACCATATGGTATGGTAATCTAGAATTATTGCATACTGACTTACATGATATTGAGGATTACAATGATTGCATATTGGATATTATGAATTAATTAACTGTACTGTTTGAGATTTAGAAAGCATTAATTAACTCATTCTCTTTGGATGTGTTGCCCGAAGAAGACATAGAAGACGTCATATGCAGGGTGATTCAAATCGTGTGTAAAACGATTTAAGGGGGTATTATAGAGGTCAAGGTAAACACAAAAAGTCCTATGAACATGCGTCCGAATTTGAACGATAACTGAGATAGGAACAGACATAAAAATGCCACCACCAAGATCAACAAGTTAATAACTCAGGTTCTGTAAAGCCTAGATTAATGAAGTTTGGAAGAATAACAGGGTACATAAGACTGTGTATACCGTTAAAATTTGATCGAATTCCAACAAGAAGTTTCCGAGTTACTCATTCAACATCATAACACGTGTTCACTTGTGAGTACTAACCAGCACTTGTTACAATTTTGATTGCGTAACTAGGAAACTTCTCGATGGAATTCGATCAAATTTTAACGATATACACAATCTTAAGTATCCTGTTATTCCTCCAAATTTCATTAATCTAGGCTTTACAGATCCTGAGTTATTTACTCGTTGATCTTGGTGGTGGCATTTTTATTTCTGTTCATATCGCAGTTATCGTTCATATCAACTTTTTGTGTTTACCTTGAACTCTATAATAATACTCTCTTAAATTGTTTTACACACGATTTGAATCAACCTATATATACCGAGGACATACATTGGATCTAATGGTAATTCCGCATTGATGATAGGCATTTCGAATGGACTGGGTAACTTACCTTAAGTACTTTTAATCGTGGACTGGGAAGTATTTACAGAAACAATAGTTGTCGATGTGTCGTGAGATTCTTTACATTTGTGATAAGCTTATTAAATTTCTTTGTTTGAATAAACGTCAATCTTCTCAGGTTATGTCTTTTACTTGCTGTGCTAAGACAGTACGAACCCAGGATCATACCTGGCTGCTTCCGTACTTGGGAACGTATGACATATTCCCTATACGGAGAACGTAATAGTTAAAATAAAAAATATAAAATAAAAATTTTAAAGCACACACTTTCACCTTAAAAAGTGCAGTAAAAAGTAAAAAAATCTAATTTTAAAAAAAGGTAAAACTGTGGTGGCGCGTTTATTTTATTATGTACTATTTTCTTTTTAGAATTTAATATTAAACACGCTACCACAACTTTATCTTTTTTTAAAAAATTAGATTTTTTACTTTTTACTGCACTTTTTAAGGTGAAAGTGTGTGTTTTAAAATTTTTATTTCATATTTTTTATTTTATTCTTTATTCATATTTTTATTTATTTAAAAAAAGAAGCTTTTATATGATAACTACAAAACCAAAACAACCTTGAAAGTCTGCCCAGTTGGCTGCGTTTGTATCTCGGGAAAGCGTTTACAATACATTTCTCTGGCTATACTCTATCCAACGAAAGTTGGAGTGAGCGTGTCCAGTTAAACTTCCTATTTCAATTGTTAAACATTGTTGCCAAAGTAGAATCAACAATGTCTAACAATTGAAATAGGAAGCTTAATTGGACACGCCTACTCCAACTTTCGTTGGACAGAGTATAATCATAAACAATCCTCTCCACAAAGACGTCACAATCAACAACTTTGCTAGCATTGATGGTCAAATTAACAGCAATAACATACGACAATTAACAATGATAACAATAAACAACAATACAGGCAGTCGTTACGTCATGATTGCACTGCACACATATTAAACTTAAATATTAAATAACTTACGAATAAATGAAAGACTAGTGAAGCTAATGATTGAAACATGCATTGTCATCGATAAGACGCCGTTGGGGAAAGTTTTGCAGAGCTATGGGGAGTCAGGAAGTGGGCAAAATATTGATTACAAAATTTGCGCACAAATACACAAACAAGTGAAGTTCAATAAAAGTGTGTAAAAAACTCAACATTTGCTGGTTCATAAGCTTTCATTCTCATTTCATGTGTAAATGCCGAAAAATAGTTTGTAAATAAGCAAAATATGGATGTTAATATTAAAAGACAAATCTGTAAATGAAATTGACAATAAAATCGGCCGAACATCATCTGGAGTTTATAAAATATGAGCCAAGGGTGAAAACGTTTATGTGAAACCTCGAAATGGACGTCCAAAAGTGATTTCAGCCAGAGATGACAGAAGGATGCAAAGAACCAGCCCCTGTCTGTTAGATAAATTGCTGCTATTTCTGAACTAAACGTATCAAAGGATACAATTCACAGGCCTTTGCAAAGAAATCCACATCTTGTTTACAGGAGAATGGTTGTAAAACTACCCTTGAAAGAAATACATACTCGAGAACTGTTGGAATAGGCCCGTGACCACATGCGAAATACGCGTACGCATTCTGGTGTCAAAATGTGTAATGCACTGTTGGGGACGGTCTTGGCTAACTCAGCTCAAGCGGCTCAAGTTTCCAAGATGGAGATCTGCACGTGATATTTTCACTACGAAAATAGTTGATGTTTATATCCGTTACCTAAAATTAAAATATATTGGCTTACGGAAATAAAACGGGGAACGTCTCATAAAGCTTACAAATACTTAATAGACCTTTATGTAAATAAAAAATATTAATTTAAGATCTGGTTCAAGAAAATCTAGGCTTGACTCCTGCAGTTAAATCTCATTTGCTCCTGAGCCAGTGTCATTATTTTGTATGTATAGTGTTTATTGTAGGTACTCTGCAGGGTAAGATATATGGATCAGGGCCGTACCCAGATTTTTTTTCGGGGGGGGGGCTGAGAAGGGTTGACCCCATCCTGCTTGTAGGGGGGGGTCCCCAAGTAACCCCTGACCTGGTGGTCAATTTCGGGGGAGGGGCTGCTGCTTTATTTGTTAATATCGAAATCGCTTTCTACATCCTGCTTTATTTTAATAATCTATTCCAGGTTAAAGGGAAGAAAAATTTTTTTTACCCTTGAACTTACAGCATCCAGATACAAAACAACTCCATCGATCCATTTCTATTTTTTTTCTTAAGTACTGGCGTTCTTCATATTACCAACAAGAAATATTAGCAGTAACGCCTTGACCATAGCCCCTAGATAGTAAATATAGGGGGCTATGCTTTGAACGTACCCATGTTGTGGTTATAAAATTGTCACTAGTTTAGGTTGTCTAAAAAGGAACAAAAATATTTGTTCGAAAGTAATACTGGAATATTCAGCGAATTCCACACATACGGAAAAATTATTTGCCTTTTTATGAAATAATAATCACGGGTAAGGTCAGAAGTGGTTTGAATCCAGTTTGCCTGGAAGAACTTTCAGGCTAGGAAAACACTTATGGGAGAAGTTATAATGTTAACTTAGTACTCGTCCACTCTGTCTAACATGAGTATCTGACTTGGCAGGTATTCTAAATGAGGACGACACTTTAATCTTCTAGAAACTTATGGAAAGTCTTCCAGACGAGACTTACGGTAGTTGTAAAAGGTGGCCCGACGCTATATCAACCTTGTTTAAATGTTTAGTTTGTCAAATGTCCCAGTGCTTTTGCAAAAATAGTGCACTTTAATATTCAAGATATTCAAATATTAGCTCCGTCGTCTTTTGAATTAAAAAGGCATGTTCCCTATTCTCTTTCCATTTTCTCTTCCTTCATTATGCACGACTTTAGTTCTTTTTTAAAATAAAAGAAAAACCATCCGTCGTCAGAGACACATTCGCGTTCGCTTAATCTTGTGTATTAATCATTTGAAACTTGGGTACGAGACCCCTCCATTAATGTAATTTACGTGGAGCTCTTTCTCTCTTATTTTTTAATGTATAAGTGCATCTTACTTTATTAATGACTTCTTCCGAGTTATTAAATTATTTTGTTTCCCTTAAGTCCCTGCATAAAGGCGCTTAATGGTACCATGTTTATTAAAGTCATTACACTGATTCTGGAGACCATGATTTTATTAATCTTTAGTTTAAATCTCTGTCTCAAGAAGATATCGGATCGTCCTGAAAAGGGAAAGAGAGTCCTTTGTAACAGCCGAGTCAGGAATTATCATAAGCAGGAAAATTATCGTGAATGAGGATTTAATGTAAGTTTTATTGGGTTAAAATTACATCAAACTGAGCTCTAAAAATCTGCTGCATTTTCATTTTATTTTTTTGAACCTAAAGCACATCAAAAAGAGTCAGAGGAAAATAGATCCTGCTCTAAGAACTTTAAGTAAAAATTTTGAAAAAAGAATATTTAATTCTCTAAAGTTCGTGAAAGACTAATGCCTAGTTTACAAATACAAACTTCTTTAAATCTGTATATTCTAGAAGAGTAACGCCTAGTTCACACTTGAACCACTGTTGTAGAAAAGCTGCCTACTTTTGACAGCAAGTAGGCTTTTTTCTGCCCTGCACATTGTAGAACTATCCATGAAAGAGCGTCCTCTTCAATTTCATTAAAACCCCATTTAAAGGTATGGTTTTCATTTTTAAATCATTCGCGTGCTGCCATTAACCCATACACTATCTTAATTCTTTCATTCTCCCTTGTGACCGTTTAGCTCCTTTCTTCCTCCTCCAGATAGCAACTTAATACGTCAGGACACTTAAATCAGGTCGAGGGAATCGCGTCTTCTGAATTCCCTGCCTCGAATCACACTGGGAATTCTTCTAAAATAACGCGGAAACGTTTCGAATTACCTTCTCTTCAACCTGTAGCGCCTCGTCGTTGGAAATTCAAAACAGCCGACAGAAGCAAAATCGACTTTATCCGATACTTAATCCGACCCTTCCCAATTAAAACATCTTATACACTAAGTGGCCAATTTATTATGACCACCTGACAGTTTTAAACAAATTTTCGATTGCGTCAAGCTGTTGTCGCTAGAGGGCGCGACTGCTATAACAAAGGAAAGTTTAATGCTTACGACAGCAATAGAAATACCAAAGCCAGCTAAATAAACTGGCCTATCTCTCGTTGGCCTCGTAGAAACACGTAGCCTACGAAAAAGATAGATCCTGATCAAACTAGGTCTAGCAACAATCCAATCTTGATGTACTAGAATTGGCCGGAAGGTTTGTCGGCAACAAATGGAGGCTTTGAGAAAATTAATCTTAAAAATTGGATTATAAGATTCAAAAAATTATGATTCAAAATTTTATGTAGAATAGTCCTAGATGCGTGACCACGTGTAGCGATAGTAGGCTGCCATTACTAAATATACTGAAGCCCTTCTAGCGAGCATCGTTTGCTCACTTACTATGACGTCATAGGGCCAGTTCATTATCTCCTTTCTCAGCTGAGACTTCTCAACTGAGTGTTCTGCAATAATACAGAGAAATTGTTGTAACCAAATGCTGCTCATCTCTAAAATACAAGTCCATTGTTGCTGACGACTCAGTTAAGAATACTCACTTGAGAAAGTAGATAATGAACTGGCCCATAATCTTTGGCGCTGAGGCCTGTCTTTTTTCGTAGGCTACGTAGAAAAAGAGATTTGTTTGTAAAAAAGATATGCGAGTGGTTACGCGAACAGGGACCTGAAGAGAAAATACATGTAATAGATTCCCAGAAAAACGCGTTTAAAGTTTGAAGACATGTACGAACTTGGTATGCAACACTCAGAAGCTAGAAACCAAGAAAAGTTACAACCTGTGGGCGATGTAAGTAACCAGGGTGCACCATACGTTCATGTAAACAAAAACATTAATTCAACGTGTGCGCTGTACGTATAAGTGTCAATTAGAACTTGAAGTGCGTGAGAAAAATAATTAATATAAAAAATTAATCGCTATAATAATGTTCTGTTTTAGACTAAAGTAAAGTTGAAAGTCCAACAATTGTAAATCACCAAAAAATCAAAAAAAAAGGTTTTCAGTCCCTTCAGGTCCCTTTTCGCGTGACCACTCAAATATGTGTATACAACGCCATTTGACTGACTTTGAACGTGGGATGATTGTACGAGGGTGGGCTGAAAAGTAATGCCTCCACGGCTGTAACTTTTTTATTTTTTAACCGATTTTCAAAATTCTTTTTGTATCTGATACTCACATTTGTCCTCTATGTAATGCACTATTCACTTTTCGACATAGTCCCCATCCCT